>ML333469.1:0-82062 GCA_005239505.1 Nicotiana paniculata
AACAAAGAAATGCCTATATCACTTCCAAGACTGAACAAAATTTCTATTTCGCTTTGCACACACTCGGGGCAAGTTCTAGACATCAAATGCAATGCATAGAATACCATACAAACCTCACACACACATGGCACATAACTCACTCAGGGTTGGATCTATCATGACACTCCAGTCAAAGCAGTTAAGCTAATTTTAAGAATCCCCAATTTAAGGTATTTATCCTAGAGTCAAAAAATTGAGCCTAAGCGTCACAACCAAAGTACTGACTATTCTCAAGGCATCACAAACTTCGGAGATATTGCTGCAATTAAGCCCTCAACCATGTGGTTACTACTCCTAAAAATTAAAAACTACCTACACCCGGTTCAATTAAAANTTACTTCCCTCAAGAAAATTGTCTAATAGATACATCATCGGGAAAAGCCCAAATTTTGTACAAAAAATAAATAAATTATTCCATTAATATAACATAACTAAGATAACATAGAAAGTCACCAGACAATATCCTCACCCCACACTTAAAATTGTGCATTGTCCCCAATGCGCACCTATACATACAAGAGGGTAAAAAAAACTCCCTGGTAGGCCAAAAGCCGAAGCACTAGCATCTCATGGGGTACTCAGACTTCTCCCAGGCCTGGTCCTTCCTGCGGGTACCTCACATTTAGTTTCAACCATCTAGTTTACTGTTGCATCCTACCAGTGACTTTGCGTTCCATGCTCCAAAAACAATTCAAAAAAAAAAATTGACACTACAAAGATAATACAATTAGAAAAAAAATAAAACAAAAAGAATAAAAATAAAATAAAGCAGTAAAGCTGGGTTGCCTCCCAACAAGCGCTTGATTTAACGTCGCGGCACGACGTGAATCACTTTCTGCCTCCACTTCGAACTTATGAATTGAACCCCCAATTTGGCATCAAATTTTCGGTTACGCTCCAAGGGTGTTGGAACAAATCTGATTGGCCCAAGAAACCATTGTACTATGCTACACTTCTAGGCATTTAGATGAGGTATGTAGTCCTGTCTTTCTGGCAAGAAAAATTCCAGAATTTAGGCATCTTGTTCCTCATTCCCTGACTCCTCAATTGGCTCGGATGACTCTATTTCCATATCATCATCCAAGCACAATGTGGAAAAATGTTTGGAGTGAGGACCAATGCGCTCAAACACATGAACTTCAGGACTTTCAACATCCTCAACATCAATCACACTAGAGTCGATTAAATTTGAATCCTCAACGTCCCTGGTTGACTCTAGTATTACTTCTTCAACATCGGCATCCTCAAATTCTAGTTGGTTAGAGTGTTGGGTTTCTACTTTGGACCCCTCCATTGGCACCTCAATTTCCATCTCTAATGTACACTGCTCCTGGCTACTATCCATAATATTGGCATATTGAGCATTAAAAGCTTCAACTAGTTGACTCGTTTGAGCCTCCAAGTTGCGAATAGTTTCATCTTGCCTTTGTACCCGCAGTTGTAACTCCTCCTGTTGTTCCAAAATGCACTTCATCATATCCTCGAGCCTTTTCAGGTCATCATCACTGGGTTCTTTGTTCCTATTAACTTCACAAGAAAAAGAAGAACCATCAAAGTAAGGGGTTGGGGGAAGATAAGAAATATAAGCACAACCATAAAAGTGACCATCTTGACCACCACAAATATCACACACATTCCACACATAAGATTGAGTTGGTGCACATAACTCGCTCTCGGGAATGTTTTGATAATTTTGCTCTGGGTGGTTTCCTTCATAATATGCATAACGAGGATCAAAAGTATAATTACTAACATCTAAACTCTCATAATTCCATGATGCCATGTTTTTTTTTTCCAAATTAACAAATACAACTAAAATAAAGAAAATAAAAATCAAATACAAAACAAAAAAAAATATCAAACTTGAAACCTAGTAATATGTACACCTACAGCTACACTTGATAATACCGTTAACTCCCCAGCAACGGCGCCAAAATTTGATCACGCGCAACTATGTTTAATAAAAGACTAAATGGGCGTTGCAAATATAACGTGGGGGTATTAAGCCCAGATTCGATCCCACAGGGAGTTAATGTATCAAGCAAGCTGTCAGAATACTAAACTGTCACTTGGTGTTGTTTAAACTACTACAACTGAATGAAAATATTAAAACTAAAGATTAACTACAATAAGGTGTAAACAATTGTAATAAAGGTCTAAAGTTATGGTTTCCCCCCGTCGGTGAACTTCCTTTTCGGATACTTCTTATAGTTTGATTAGTTGTCTTTATCAATCATGAACACTCCATCTACCATAAATCTCTCTCAAGTAATTATGATAATTTACTAGACGCACTCTCTCAAGTTACGCTAGCTAGATTGCATTACAGTTCACTTTAGATTGCACCCGAGGTATCGTTATCTCTAATCCAACCTCTAAACCCTCGGTTATGACTTTCGTCTATACTCCGGGAGTGATGTTGTTCAAACAACTACCTAAATATGCACTCTCTCTCAAGTAGATACATACTAAATAGGCACAGCTAATTGATCGCGATTCAATTAACTACAACAAGAACGTAGTTGAACAAATAGAGATTAATCAACCAATCAGAACTATATTAATAACACAATAAGTTCATCCCCCAACGGGTTCCACCAAAACCTTAGATTAAAGAAATTAGCTAAACATGTTCATAAGAATCAAATCCAAAATAACTTGCATAATTAAACTACAAAGTAATGAATAAAAGCGGTACAAATCGATGTTTGACTTCTCTTCAATGGCTTCCTCTTCCTTCAAGTTGTGTTTTTAGGTCTATTTATATGTTTGGGATAAACCCTAAACGTGTAGGAGACTTCTATTCCAACTGGGAAACACTTAAACTCTTCAAAACTCGGAATTGACCGGACCTCGGGACCCAAGCATTTGGGCCCAAACGCCCCCTTAAAGCCAGGGCATGCCTGGCGTTAGGGGCCAAACGCCCCACTAACGCTAGGGTCAGCCTGGATTTAGGGGCCAAACTACCGGCTAACGCCCGGGTGTTCCCTTTTTGACTCTTGAGCATATTGTTTTGACGTATTTGCATCCTTTTAGCACGGATTCCATCTCCAATTCACCTACACATGAAATAAACTCCATTATGCACATAAAAAGTGTATTTTTATCATTAAAGCGCATAAAATGTAAGGTATATAACGTGTTAAACCATGAATTCTAGCCACGCATCAGCGGCCCCTGGCGGTCTGGCCTCCACCCCTAGCTGACTGGGAGGGTGGTGAAGTAACTGGAGCCGAAGTCGAGGGCTGGCCTCTCTACTAAGAAGAACCACCAAAACGACGGGAACACTGCCTCCACATGTGCCCAAACTCTCCGCACTCGAAACAACTCCCTGGAGATGGAGATGGGCACTGAAAGAAGTCCCTGGCACCAAAATGGCCACTAGAAGAATCATGCATAGAGGAACCATGAACTGATGGTGCTCGAGATGCACTCTGGGCTGGAAGGGTACTGAACGAAGAACGGCTCGGCTGAGAACTGCGTGGACCATGCCCCGGAGATGCACACTATAGGCTGGGCAGACTGGCTGGGGAGGCTTGAAGAAATGACCTCTACCATGTTGAAACTGTCCTCTGGAAGGAGCACCACTAGAACTACCAGATCCACAAGGCCTCTTGGCCTCCCTCTCCTGTCGCTCCTGGCGGCGAACTGACTCAATATCTCAAGAAATATTAACAACCTGCTCGAAGGTAGCACCTGATACCCTCTACCTAGTCATCAAAAGGCGGAGGTGATCCACGAACCTCCTAATACTCTCCCTATCACTAGGGACCAACTCGATGGCATGACGAGCCAACTCTGAAAACCGCATCCATACTGCGTCACATATAGCTCCCCCTGACACAGCCGCTCAAATTGCATGTGCTACTCCTTTCTATGAGACTAGGGTACATACTTCTCTTAGAAGATAGTGGAAAACTGTTGCCAGGTGAGGGGTGCTGCACCAACAGGCCTACACCACTCGAAAGACTCATACCAAGTAAAAGCAACCCAAGAAAACTGAAAAGTAGCAAATGAGACCCCACTGGTCTCTAGTATCCCTGCCGGACGAAGCATCCTCTGATACTTGTCCAGAAAACCTGGGCATCCTCGCCCTCAGCACAACTGAATGTCGGAGGCTGAAGTTTACAAAATCTCTCCAGCCTACGCTGTTCATCATCTGGCATAGCTGGAACCACAAAGTCCTGAACTGGAGCAACCGGCTGGGCTGGATCTGCCCCCGGTGTGTGAAGGCCCTGAGTAACCTGCTCAGGTGTCCGGGTAGTTGGAGTCTGGGTGCCTCCCCCGTCCTGAGGAGTAGCAGCAGTAGAAGATACAGTGACTGCCTGGGACAGGCTAGTACATACTGTCAAGATCTGAGCCAGGGTCTCCTGAAGACCCATAATAACAATGGGCACTGTCGGTGCCTAAGCCTGTCCTGTTGGAATATCTGCGGCGGGAACCTGATCCTGAATGGTAGGGGGACCCTCTGGTGCTTCCTCGGCTGCTTCACGGGGTGGTCCCCTACCTCTACCACGACCTCGATCTCTTGCTAGTCTAGCTGGTGTCTAGTTACCCTGATCAGTAGCGCGAGTCCTCACCATCTGTGAGAGAATGAAACAACAGAAGTTGTAGATTTCTAGAATCAACAAAATGGCACGACATAATTCAAGAAAATGAGATTTTTCCTAAGGGTTCTACAACCTCTCGAAGATAAGTATAGACGCCTCCGTAACGATCCACAAGACTCTACTAAACGTGATCATGACCGGTGAGTCCTATATAACCTAGGCTCTGGTACCAATTTCTCACTACCCCAAAACGTAAGCCGGCCGTGATGGCGCCTATCATGGAACTAGGCTAGCCAACAATCGCATACTGACATAATATTTTCATAATTTTAACAAAACAAACCAAATAAATAGTCTAACTACTACCCCCAAAATCTGGGTTCAACACGTCATTAGCATTTACGAGTAGTACAAAATAACCCTACTGTCGTAATATATTAAGTCTCAGTATGCGAAACTAAATACAAAACAAGAAATAGGAAAGGGATGTTGTGGACGCTGAACAACTACCTCGAAGTCCCAACTCCGGCTCCACAAGAAGGAAGAAAACTAGCGCTCGGTACTTGCACCTGTATCTGTACACAGGGGTGCACGGAGTAATGTGAGTACGCCAACTCAATAGTAATGAAAATAAATCATGTCTGAGCAGTAAGAAACACATAGGATCAAATCATCAATTCACAATAAGCACAGTCTTTCTTTCCAATAGTGTATACATTAAATCAACACGCTTTAAAAGACAACTTCAGTAAAAAAAATCCTTTGAAAAGTGTGATTCCCAATAATTTCAGAAAAATGCACAATAGTTTAGTGAAAAATGAAATAAATCATAAATAGCCACTCGGGCCAAAACATGTATCATAAACCGCCCCTCGGGAAAATCATCACTCAGAATCAGTCGCTCAGCATGCCTCACAATCACTCAGTATCAGCCCCTTGGGCATCTTCAGTGTCACTCATGCCTCCCAATCACTCGTCACTCGGCACTCGCACTTAGTAGATACCTGCGCTCACTGGGGTGTGTACAGACTCCGGAGGGGCTCCTTCAGCCTAAGTGCTAATATCAAGCCATCTCGTGGCATATCATATCCTCACAATCAGGCCCTCGGCCTGACTCAATCAGAAACTCTCAAAAAGCCACTCGAGCTGTCAGTAAAATGGGGTACTCGACCCAAAAACATCATTTTATATCTCAAAATAGTGTAAATAAGGCTGAGTTTCGAAATTAGTTAAACATGATATGGCTGAGTGTAAATCATAAGTCAACACAGTGAGGAATAGCAGTAAAATCCCCAAAGGGTCTAAATAGGTCGGCACAAGGCCCCAAACATGGCTTACAATCCAAATATAACAATAGTCTGAAAACACGATTTAACATATGATTTAAGAGTAAATACGCAACTCAATAGTTGCCACAGGAAGGACCAAGTCCAAATCCCTAATTAGTGCACGCCACACACTCGTCATCCAGCATGTGCTCCACTATAAAATTATGGAGAAAATACAAGGTTTGGATTTTTCCCATCATTTCACCCTAAATCAGTCCATAATCACATAGAAATGGGTTTTAGTTTCAAAAATCTTACCTCAACGAAGTTCCCTTGAATTCTCCCTACAAAACCACCTCTGAAAGCTCAATCCCGGATGAAAATGTTGAAGAAATAGCTCCAATTCACAAAGGCTGGGTATTTATACTTTTGCCCAGTGAAACCGCACCCGCGGTCATTTCTCCGCACCTGCGGACCCGCACCTACAGTCACAGGTGCGCACTTGCGGAAAATCACTTAAAGCCCATTTCTCGCACCTGCGGCTTCGCAGATGCGGTCCAGGTCTTGCACCTGCGACTTTATCCAGCCTGACCAATTATCGCACCTGCGACTACCCTTCCGCAGGTGTGGCCACACCATAAACTTGGCACCAACAGCTTCTTCAGCTGTATTTTCCAACTTTAATCCTTCTGATGACTATTCGAAATCAACCCGAGCCCCTCGCGCCCCCAACCAAAAACAAAAACAAGTCCCATAAACTTATTCAAACTTAGCCGAGCCTTCGAAATACCCAAAACAACGCTAAAACACCAAGATCACATCGGAGTCAAGCCTAAGAACTTAGAGATTTCTAAATTTCGCCAATGATGTTGAAACCAACCAAAACATGTCCGAATGCCCTAAAAATTTGCAACACGTCCTAAATGACGCTAGGAAATTGCTCAAACTTCCGGAATTCCATTCCGACCCCAATAGCTAATATTCTGCTGTCGACCGAAAATCACCAAAAACTCAATTTCGCCAATTCAAGCCTAATTCTACCCCGGGCATCAAAACCACATTCCGAACACACCCCTAAGTCCCAAATCACCTCAAAGATATCTAAATCATAAAATCTATATTCCGAGGTCATTTACCAATAAGTCAACTCCCAGTTGACTTTTCCAACTATTAAGCCAACTTAAGAGACTAAGTGTTTCAGTTCTCACCACGACCACCCGGAACCCATACCGACCAACCCAACACATCATAATTAGGTTAAATAGCACATAACAAAGATGAAACAGGGGAAACGAGGCTAATCTCATGGAATGAACAGCCGAGTCATTACAGTACAAATGGTAAAACGAAGCGTTGATGCTTCGGGAACTTCTGGACGGATGTCTTTTGAGTTGGAGGTGGCTGATGAAGACCCGCCTTGTGCTGAGAAGACCCTCGAGGAGGGTTCAAGTGCAGACTCCAAGTTGCTCGTCGGACATGGTACAGTCCGCATCAGTGAGTTCGAAGGGCCCGTTTCTGAAATTTATTGGGGGCGAGAGGAAGCCCCGATGGAGGTTGATGTTGCAGGCGGATTTCAATCGGGCCACTCATTTTCTCCAGGGGAGTTACGAGATGCGTAGGACAGGAATGCCCCCGGTTTGGGGACCTCTCAGGGAGAGGATGATGCATTGAGAGATTAATTTGAAGCCGTTGAGGAGGAGACCGATATCGATGCCCCATTTCTCTCGAGGAGGCCGAGAGGCTTCAAAAGCTGGTGACCTTATTGATATAATATTCTATGCTTCAAATTTTTACTCTTGTTTCTAACTTTTTTCCTTTATGTTGTAGGTCAAAAAGCTGTATGACCAATCCTTCTCTAAGCTGCAAGATGAGTTGACTCATCGTGGAGAGGAGCTCGAGAAGCTTATATCAGAGTCAAATGAGCTGGAGTCTCTATGCGCCTGAAAAGAGGAGGATTTGATCAACCTCCGGGCAGGCTCGGAGAGACCGCTCCAAGAGAGGGCCGACTTCATCGAGCAGGTACTCTGGTACCCATAATCTTATCTTTTATTATCATACTTTGTGCTGATTAGCTGATCTTCTGTATCTTTCAGATTAGGTAGAAGGATGCCCTAGTGGGGCAGCTCTGGGAGAAGCTATCCTCGATTCAGGGCCTTCTTCGAGGTGCTCAGAAGGAGGCTGCTGCATTATCTGCATCCAATTCTGAGGCTGATGAATTTGTCTCTTCATAAAAATGGGATGCTGCTGCCGCAAATGATCGGGACAGGAAGATATCTGAGAAGGTTGAGCTAAAACTGGCTCGGGCAATTGCTCATGCTCGCTTGCAAGCCAGGAGGCAAGCCTTTGAGGAAGAGAGTGCTAAAAGTGCCGATCTCTCTGCCGAGATTGAAGAAGCCAGGGCCTTGGAGGAAGAATCGGCAATTTCAACTACATCGGATGAGGCCTCTGGATGTGACTCAGGTAGTAGTGAAGGAGAAGAGTAGATTTACTTACTGTTTTGCTTTTTTCTTTTTTGTACATGGGATCCTTGGCGGAGCTTTGTAAAATACCCTTGTAAGTATGTTTTTGGAATGGAAAAGATCTCTTTGTTTCTTATATTTCAAACTTTTCCCTGCAATGCTTATGCAAAAGTCATCCTTCAAGCTTTGAATCTAGCTCTTTGGAGACCGTACTTGTAGTAATAGAGACCCTCGAGATCGGACACCTTCTCGAGGTCAGGTCGGTATGGTGGTTTTGATCCCTCGAACGATGTATGACAGCGTCATTCATATGACATGACCCTGAAGTGACCGAGGTGGCCCCACCGGTACACTTCCCCAAAAGTTATAATAACTTTGTCAGAATTAAACTGTCCTCAAAGTATATGAATAGTCATCGTTTGTTCTATATATATACACTCGCTTCTTCTTCAGTTTAGGTCTTGCAGCTTTGCAAACCTAGTTTTCTCTTTAACGTTCTCTTCCTTTTTTCAGCTTGCGAAACTGCTTGAGATTTCTTCCTCTTTATCTTTGTTCAAATAGTTATGGCTGCCGTGCCCAAATCCATTCACCAAGAAGAGGGAAACCTTACCTCTACTTCTTACCCGACCAGTGGTACACCACCGGCGTATGGCGAGTTAACCTCGAGCTATTTTTCTTTGAAGAAACACTTTGCACTAGAGAAACCCTTCGATGCTCCGGGCCATCGAGAGCATGTGTCGTGGTTTATTCGATCGATAGAGAATAACCACCTCGAGGCCATGAGGAGAGATTGCGTATGGGGAGAAAATGTGATGCTGCAGATGCTTTCCCGAGAAGAGAATTTTATGGCCTACGTAGAGGGATTATTGAACGTGTATATGTACCCATTTTCAATGGGCCCCCTCGACCACCTTGTTCTTGAATTCTCCAAAAAGTATCGAGTCACTTTGGCTCAAATTCATCCGTCCTTCTGGCGGATAGTTTTGTTGATAAGGTACTTTACTGAAAAGGTTGAGCTCGAGTTTACCCTTAGCCACCTTATCAGATTATGTCAGCCTCAGCATTGTCGAGGCCTGATTGTGTTATGATGCCGATCCACCAAGCGCTTTATTGCCAGTGAGGACCGAGGATAGATGAGTCGGTTTGTCCGAGTGAAGACCGTCGACATCATTCCTGCAGAGTTCCTGTTGTTCCCCGAAGATGGAACTTCAAATGTAAGTACTACGTCGCACCTTAGTGCCCTTTTCTCTCGATGATTTATAAAGATGTTTCTTTTTTTCCCCAGTGGTCCCGTGGATTCTGTAAAAGATCCCCGATCTTGCGTACTGGACTCGGAGGCTGGCAGCTTCTTCGTCCTATGGTGAACGGAAGTGGCAGAATCTGTCGAAGGGCATATAGGAAGAAAAGCACAACGGTATGTGCCATGTGATTGTCTTTTGAGGAATATTTTTATTTATATGTATTAACTTCGTCGCCGTAGGCGTTGGTGGATTCTCTGAGGTGAGATAGTGCCTTTTCAAGGAGGGGGAAGAACTGTCAGCTTTGGAGCCGAGGGAGGATAATAAGCGGAAAAGGTCCTCGATGAATCTCGATAAATCTCTCAGTCTTCTTTGCAATAAGAAAACAAAAGAGTTGATATATCTTCGATCGGAGATGCATCAAAATTTAGACTACGAAGGCAATCTCGAGCAACACGTAATCCTTATCTTGAGGGAGTACATGCTTCTTTTACCATCTTTAAAAACTAATGTTTCAGTGCTTTAGTTGCATAGAAAAACGGAAGTGTTGGAACGCCTTTTAGGCGATGTCGGACAGGTTAATTCTGAATGCAATGCGTTGAAGGTGCAGATAGGTGTTCATGTTGCGGCCCAAAGGAATGCTTTGGACAAGGCTTTTGCCCTCGAGGTACAACTTCACAATGCTCGAGAAATGTTACAACCCATATTCACGTACATTAGTTCATGCCATAAGTTAAGTCGACGTAAATCTGAGAAGATATTATCTTTGAGATGATAAGAATTTAATCTTATTGGTCTTAAATGATACAAGAGTGTATAAGGGTGATTAACAAGTATTAGAAGTTAAACGAATCAAGGATGTTGTAACCCGTATTTTTGGGTAAAACTAGGGGTGCTTAATATTCTCAAGAGATTGTGTTTTAAGATATTTGAATCATATAATATCCGTATCATAATTCTTGAAGTCAAATGAGTTATGAAACAAAAGTCGACAAAAAGTGTCGCAGCTTATGTTCATAATTTTATTTATTAATTTACTTGGAATTACGGTGTGATCTACCTACAAAATTGAAGATCTACGAGTCTAGTTTCCAACACATTAAACCGTTTATCAATACAATATGAGAGTAGAGAGACATAGGCATTGTTGCGAAACTGCACAGACTGCTAGGTGACAAGTAGGTGTGTCACCTACTTAGTTAAATGAGAGCCCAAAAAGAGGAAATTTTGGGTCGGCCAAAGAGACCAATTAAAATCTTATCTCCTGAAATATAACCCTCATTATATATCATAAATAACAAGACCTAAACCCCTGCAAACTTCCTCCCAAAAATTATCAACAAACCCTAATTGATTTTCTCTGTCTTTCAAGTTCTAATTGGGGGTAAAACCTAGAGTTTGAAGAACCAAGATAAGGGATGAATTATCTAACAAGTAATGTAAGTTTAATGCTCTATTTAATCCATTTTTTCTTCTGTAAATTCATGGTAATTCATTCTATACTTGTAAGAACTCACGGGACGGTGATCGGAAGCCGTGAGTTCGAGTTATTCACTTGTAGCGGACTGTTTTGTGGACTGTATTGTGTTTCTGTTGGGCTGCATTTTTTACGACTGTTTTGTGGAGTTTTGGAGGCGGAAGGGTGTGGATAAACACCATATATATTTAGGGTGGTGTTCTGGTCGTTCTTCGTAACATTTCTGGGTCATTTGACACTACTACGGTGGTCGTCTTATGTATGAAGTGATTAGGTTGTGTGGACTGTTTTGGGAGGCTCAATATGACTACTATTGATGTTTTTTGGGCTGTTTGGTGATTTTTTTAACTTGTGTGAAGTCATATATATAGGGTAGGTGCTGTCCGTTTCATCGTAAAATAGGTTGTGGTCGATACATAATAGTTATGATGCTTAAATGATAACGATAGTGTCGTTTCCCTTATTGTAGACTAAGGAGTCATGACATTTGCATAGCTTGAGATTGGGCAGTATATATACAAGGTATGTGAGGCTATCCCTTTCCTTCTTTTGCACGACTCCAAAAGTACATAATGCGATGAACGAGCTTCCAGAGATACTCTACTCTTAGAAGCTAGCAGTACTTACATTGTTTCCCTTCTTATGGAACAATTCATTTTGAAGTTGCTTATCTTATTCTTATGTTATCAAAGTTTTTGGTACTTCCTTATTCTAATAAGATTCATAATGAATATTTAGTCCTAATAATGTGTACGGAGAATATTGACCTTACATCACTCCGAAAGGTTCAGAATATGATTCCAATGAGTCCTACATGCATTATATATATGTATCTATGTTGCCCACAGAGGCGTATGTTTTAAAATTTTATGTATAAATATGTATGTATCACGCATTTCACGTCAGTATCCCTCAGAGGTACTCAGATGTTAGAGGTTGTATATACTCTATCCATGTTTACATTACTGTTCTTACTTATGCTTTCGTGCCGTACATACTCGGTACTTGATTCGTACCGACGTCCTTTTTGTTTGTGGAGGCTGCATGTCGTTCTGCAGGTCGTGATAGACATGTAGACGCAACTCCCCTACCACAGTAGGCTTCCCAGTTCAGCAGTTATTGGCAAGATCCTTTCTCCGTACTTGTCGTGGTCTTGGTATGCATTTTTGTTATAGATATTATGGGTATGTCGGGGCCCTATTCTGACAATGTTGCATCACTTATGCTCCTTTAGAGGCTCATAGACAGGTGTCGACTCATGTATAGTTGGTATGCCTTGTTGGCTAATTTTTGTTGTGCAGTCTTTTATGGCGGCGTTGTAGCTCGTACCTTATGAGTGGTTTCTTAGCAGTCTTGTCATCGCATGTGATATATTTTCATGCCATTATCTTTCATTTTTTATTGTTCATGATCCATATCTACCATTTACATTGATCTCGTCGGCCCTTAAAAATACTAAAGAAAGTTAGATAAAATGTATGTTGGTGCTCGGCAAGTATGGCCCGGGTGCTAGTCATGATCCTCCTTCATTTCCACTAATTTATCAATATCATTGAGTGCAAAACACTTATTGATTCTTCCTGGGATCATGCTTGCATAATATTCTGGACTCATATTATATCTGTAGGATCTGAATAAATGCAATCGCATTCATTTTAACTTTTTACCCCATTTTTACTTTACCATTCGATATTTACATCTTCATCTTTGGAATTTTGTTTTCCACATCTTCACAGACATATTACTCGCCTTGCGGTAACCCTTCTACACCGGGTATAATTGAATTTCTTACGCATAAGGATGACACCTGGTGTGACTGGCACATTTAGTCCCTTAAGCTTAACTCTGCTCAAAGTGTTTGCTTTATGGAAGCGTCTTCGTGAATGACGGTTAAAGGTTATTCTTCAATTGTTCATTCTATTACTGTCGAAACATGATCTCTGAAATGATGCCGACTATTACCAATTCCTTCGGTCCTTAATTCATGTTCAGTTTATCTTGTTCACTAGCCCATAATAATTTCTATTACTTTGAGGGTCTCACTCTTCCTTCTGTTGATCACGTTTGAGTCACCAACTCATTTCTTGAAATGAGGGTATGTCTTTATGGCTTATACTTTTATTGTCTCAAAGCATGTCTCCTCTTGTCTTTTCCTTCACTTGACTATAGACTTTGTTATCCTGCCATATTTGGATTTACCGTTATCACTCATTTATCACATCTTAATCATAATGCTTCATTTACTCTCTTCTTATTCTCATGCTAATATCTATGTCTATTACCTTATTCTGAAACTTCAACAAAACAGCCTTTCGCTTTTAGAACCCTTTGCACCATCTCATTGGCTCTTGGGTCGACTAACATCCACTTTTTACTAGGGGCAGGAGTCATCCTAAGGTAAATATTCATCCCTTCTAGGATTCCAATGCCTATCTTCTGAACTTTCTGACATTCTAGAGTGCAACATTTGGCTATCTCCCAACGAGAACTATTACCATGTCCTGCACTACCCTCCAAAAATGTTAAATAATGGTAACAATCCATACAACATTTTGGGTTACTTTAACACTAACTGGATCCAGAAATCCCGTCCTTATCTTAAGTTATATCGGTTATCTCTCATAGGGCATAACTGAGATGAATGTGGCCAATTGTATATATCTCTATTACTGTTGAAAGTAACGTAGAATTCTTATATTTCTCTGCTTGGATTATAAATATTGATAATCTTCATTAACTGAGTACCTCATACCCCTCTTCACCTTGCTCCTTATACTTGTTGAAACTTGTCTATACCTTCTGATTCTCTCTTATTTTTTATTTTTTACCATATGGGTGGATAGATATACATTCCTTACGGCTACTTAGCAAGAAGCTTAAACGTCTTAGTATACACATAATATCCTGAAGACCTCACATTTACTCATCATAAGCATGATGCAAAATCGAGTTCCTCTGCCTCAACTTTTCCACAGCCACATACAATCTCTTACCAACTGTCTATTTGGATGAGGTATCATTGTATTACGAATAAAGTAGAATTTAGAAGTTAGAGTTCTTACAACTGAGCTCTACCACACGATCTAGAGTAAGGAGAAAGAGTGATAATCCTAAATTCCATGTAGCCTCCTGCTTATAAGTGTGGTGCACAACACACCCATAAACAAGACTCTACTAGACACGACTTGTAGACTCCCTAGGACAGAACCGCTCTGATACCACTTCTGTCACGACCCAACCTATGGGCCGCGACGGGCCCCTGGTAACTTACTCAATCGAGTACCAATATAAAATATCTCTCCTATCATACTATCACGGTTAAATGTGCCAAAATGGTTATCATGACATAATCGAAATAAAACATAAGGGAATGCTAGACATAGGACGACCTAACATGATATAGAAACTTATACATGTGACATACGCGCCTATAAGGCTGAGTTGACCATTTGTAAAATCAAAACATAGGACGATAGGCCATACAAGTATCCATATACCTAACATTTGTCTACAAGACTCTAAGAGTACATAAACATCAAAAAGGTCAGGACAGTGCCCCTCCATAGCAGTCAATGCATGTCCCAATCATATTGACCAAATAGGCAACTCCGGAGGAAGTGGAGTGCAACAACACCTTCCACTGACCTGATACCCTACTAGGAGGACTGCTATCTATTGGGACCTGCGGGCATGAAGCGTAGCATCCCTAAGAAAAAGGGACGTCAGTACGAATAAAGTACTGAGTATGTGAGGCAGAAAAGCATAACTAAGAACAGTAATGTAAAGAGAGATGTAGGAGATACGACCTGTAGCATCTGAGTGCCTCTGAGAGATAGTGACATGAAATTCGTGATACATATATATACATAATCTTTTCAAAACATCCGCCTCTATGGACATCATCATCATCATATCATACCCGGCCTCGAAGAGGACTCGGTAAAAACATACCCGGCCATCATAAGGCTCGGTAGAATCGTACCCGACCATGTGGAGCTCGGTAAACCCAACTGATCAGTGGTTGCACAATAGGTTCCATACCCGGCCGAATATAGAATGGCTCGGTAGAGTAAAATAGATACTATATATAATGCATGCTGGACTCGTGAAATCACGCTCTAAACCTTTTGGAGTGATGTAAGGTAGTTTCACCTTCTATTAACATTATAGACATCACACCGTGAATATGAGCTTCACTATGACTCAATGATCATACATACTTACTTAGAATAACTTTGTAAGGAAATAACAACATGGACAACCTTAGTTTCTAGGAGTAGATTCATTATGAAATAGCTTATCGTTTACGTTCGTTTCACTTTAGATTATGCCAAAAGAATGGAGGAAGAGACTTAACATACCTTAACCAAGTTGAGTCCTTAGTACCTTCCAAGAAACTCTTCAAACAAGTCAACTCAATCTATCATATCATAATGAGATTCAAAATCAGTGTTGAGCAAGGGCTAAGTCTGTAACTTAAGCAAGTAGCTCGTTTACGTAAATTCGGGCAGCATATCCCCTGTAACAAGGCCTTCCTCCAATGCCATATACCAAAAACACCAAGAACAAAACAATAAAAACATTTATGCATTATTTATCAACCTTATCTCCACCACAATATATCACAAAACAGCCTCACAACCAGCCTATACATGAAAAGACAACAAATGTAGTGTCAAACAACCTTAAAAAAAATAACGAGGAACAACCAGACCAACATTCCGTCATTATGTGTTGTTTTGACACACCTTTTATCCTCCAAATTCCATAAAACATCAGCACAAGAGTCCAACACGAAACAACCCACAAACAGTTCATTACAAGTCAAATAACTCAAACTCACGACTTCCGATCACCGTCCCGTGAGTTCTAACTATTAGGAAACACATTTATCAACCTTCCTTGATATTTAAATACTTAAATACAGATATTAGAATTTTCTTAACTATGAATTATCTTCCAAAAATCTAACTATAAATAAAAAAGAGAGGCGGTATAATGACACTTACGTCGTAGGGATCATTTTGATGTTATCACTTCTCGATTTCATGCCCGGGATGATAATCTTCTTTGAAATGCTAGAAGATAGCTTAAAGATATGTTTATGGGTGTTATATGGTCGTGTTATACTGAAAAATGAAGATAAAGACGACCTAAGACTTATATATATCAACTTTGGAAAAGTCAAAGAGGTGCTAGCTTGGAACCCTAGCGTTGGCCCATCTTCCGACGCTTATATCTTTTTATCCGTATGTCATATGAACGAACGGTTAAGAGAAATGGAAAATAAATTAAAAGAACTTAAATTTGATATATAATATGTCCAAAAAATACCTCATATAACACACTAAATTTATTGATCAAAAAGCTTTAGTGACCCACCTACTTGTCACTTATGATGTCTGCGCAGTCTCGTGAAACGACAAATATCTCTCTACTCCTATGTCATATCGATGAACGGCTTAATGTGTTAGAAATTAGATTCATAGATATTCAATTTGGTAGGTATATAACCCCCTAATTTCAAGTATAATGGTAGAAAATCTCAGATACATTTGACCTAAGTTACAACAAATTTATGAATGTAACTTGTGAAGACCTTTGCCAACTTTTGTTCCTCAACTTGCTTGACTTAAAAACGTAGCACACGACTATCATATGACAAACATAACTCATAGAATAACTTTCTTATCGTATAATGAACCATAGTCTCACCCTAAAGTACTGTTACAACATTCCAAACTCGTCTATTTTCGACGAAACTTATTTCTTCAATTGGTTTAGCTTCTAAGTTTTCCAACCCTCTCGGTACTCGTTATTCATAATATTAAATATTTGTAACCTCCAAGGTAACATGATTAACTTAATTTATATGCTTCTAAATATAATCTTATTTCTGAGCTTAAATCAATTGACTTACGACGTACTCTCACGTAAAATATGGGATGTAACAAATAGGAAACATGGGGAATCAAGAGCATAGGAACCCCTAGTACTTCTAAGAATAGTGTGATTTGTGAAAGTTGCGCGTGTGCTCATTTTGTTTGTATTATAAAGATCATTACAAAAGGAAAGAATGGATAGCCTTAACATACCTGGTCTTAACCCACTGGCTCAAAATCTCAACTTGAATATGCTTCACGAATGATAAGATAACAAGAATAATACTATTATCAACCATATGAACAATACTCTTAATTGCATAATGGAAGATAGCCTATCCTACAATGAAATTAATAGTATTTCCCATGTTTTTATCATTTCATCAATCCGTCCATAGGCAAGGTAATACAAAAACACAACTACTAATTCCTATAACAAGTTTTACAACCCAAACAATGATACAGCGAGCGGAAAGATTGGCTACGATTATCAACCACACTTCTCTAATCTTTTCTTTCATTTAAGACACATATCAATGACTAAACCAACTGTATACTCAAGTTACTCCAACAATATCCCGCCACAATAGAACTTATAAAATTACCGAATAGCCAATACAACAACAACGTCAAAATATAATTTTTCGCTTTTAATTTCAAAATTCTTGTACCACAATTAGCCATGAACTAGATGGATTTAAATATACCAAGGAGAGGAAAATTAATACCTTATTTGCTATGAAATACTCTTATTCCACCTTACGTCACATTGATGAAATCCCGGATTAACCAACGCGCCAAAACAGAACAATGGGATCGAGGTGGTGGGCAAAACCCGTATATTGTCTTTGAGAATGATTTCACTTTGATTTCATGATATTTTGAGCTCTTGTTGCTGAAAATCACCTTAAATTAATGTTCCTTACTTCTACACCATGTTGAACCTAGCTATTCTTCAATTTCATTCTCAAATCAAGTGAAACAAGAGACATAATTGTAACCTTTTTCTATTTACACATGTCCTCATTAGATTCTCTCTTGAGACATTGAGTTTAATAGTGCCACCACCACTTATGGGTGTAGATTAGTCACTAATGTTGCTGCCACCATGTGAGATGTAGAATGTTATCCACTACACCAATTATTAAATAATTCAATTTAATTTGTCTTCCACTATAATTTCCCATTTAGCCAATTATACACATAATTAATTAATTGATCTCAATTCACTTAAATACTAATATACTTCATATACCTTGCTATCATGGTCATGTGGTATAACACTAGTCCATAAATATGGGGCATTATGGCTTGGACCGTATTTTATCCCAAAATGTCAAATATCGACTAGCCTCATTTTCTTCAACTCGTTTACCCTCTCACCTTCACGACTTAACTTATCACTTGTTATTAATAGCATAATTACTTATAATCTAAAAAATAATCTTGTTCTGGATCTTATGTCAATTATCTTACGACAATTCCAATGTACAAAAGTACGGGATATAACACCTTAGGGGTATTTATAGGGCTCCTACATGCACGGCCGTGCACCTGGGAAAGTGGCCGTGCATCTGGCCGCATACACAAGGCACAACCTCCCTAATATGCGCGGTTGTGCATCTGGACACGCATATGGCATAGGTCCGGTAAAATAGCCATAACGTTATGTATACATATCCAAATGACGAACGATTTAATGTGTTGGAAACTAGAATCAAAGGGCTTAAATTTGATAGGTAGATAGCCTCCTAAGTCGTTAAATTTTGGTATCAGAATCCATTTGAAGTCGGATCTTGTGCGAATTATTCTGAAACTTTAGCCCATTACATAGTTCCCAATATGGCTTAGTTATAGGGATCTCCTTAGGCCCTCAACAATATCCAATACAACTCCTACACTTAATATCATGATCATATAAGTTGGTACAATCCTTAAACCCTCGTGGAAGGCAAAACGACACTAAAGCGACTTGTGAGCGTGATTATGGCCTCAGACTAATAGGAAATTTGAGAGGCCTCACAGATGCCTCAGTTTGATTTGATCCAGGATCCACTTACTCATATGCGTCATCTTATTTTACTCCGCATTTGGATATGCCTTGCGATTATTTGAGTTCTTTTGTATATGTGTCCACGCCTATGAGAGATTCTATTGTTGTGGATCGTATATATCGATTGTGTTTAGTTGTTATTGGTGGTTTCAAGGCCAAGGTTGATCTATTGTTACTCAATATGGTAGAATTTGATGTGATCTTGGGCATGGACTGGTTGTTTCCTGATCATGCTATTCTGGATTGTCACGCTAAGAGTGTGATACTGGTTATCCCAGGTTTGCCGCGATTGGAGTGTAGGGGTACATTGGGTTATATTCCTAGAAGATTTGATTTTTATCATACCTACAGGGCATGCCACCCGATAGGGATATTTATTTTTTTGTTAAATTGGTGTTGGGCACTCAGCTCATTTCTATTCCACCATATCGTATGACACTTGTGGAGTTGAAGGATTTAAAAGAGCAGATTCTGGAGTTGCTTGATAAGGGTTTCATCCAATAAAGTGTCTCACCTTAGGGTGTTCCAGTTTTGTTCGTGAAAGAAGGATGGCTCTATGTGGATGTGCACTGGTTATTGGCACCTGAAAGATGTTACACTCAAGAATAAGTACCCATCGCCATGCATTGATGACTTATTTGACAAGGTTTACGGTGCCAGAGTGTTCTCAAAGATTGATTTAAGGTCAGGGTATCATCAGCTGAAGATTCAGGACTCGAATATTCTAAAGTCTTCTTTCAGGACTCGGTATGGTCACTATGAGTTCCTCGTGATGTCATTTGGGCTGACCAATGCACCGACATCATTTGTGCACCTGATGAATAGTGTATTCCATCCATATCTTGACTAATTCATCATCATTATTAATGACATATTTGTGTATTCCCATAGCTGAGAGGATCATGAGATGCATTTGAGGATCGTGATCCAGACTTTGAGGGAGAATAAGTTATATGCAAAATTCTCCAAGTGTGAATTCTAGCTTGATTTAGTGGCATTTTTGGGTCATGTGGTATCTAGTGAGGGGATCAAGGTAGATCCGAAGAATATAGAGGCAGTTTAGAGTTGGCCTAGACTATCTCCAGCTACGAAGATTAGGAATTTTCTTAGTGTGGCTGGATATTATTGCCGTTTTGTAGAGGGTTTCTTGTCTATTGATGCACCTTTGACCAGATTGACCCAGAAGGTGCTCCATTCAGGTGGTCTGACGAGTGTGAAAAGATCTTTCAAAATCTCAAGACTGCCTTAACCACAACTCCAGTTCTCGTTTTACCCTCAACATGGGTTCATATACGGCTTATTGTGATCAATCACAGACTGGTATTGGGCGTGTCTTAATGCAGGAGGGTAGGGTGATTGCTTATAATTCATGCCAATTAAAGCCCTATGAGAAGAACAAAAACATTCATGATCTAGAGTGGGAAACTATTGTTCATGCATTGAAGATTTGGAGGCAATATCTCTGCGGCATTTCTTGAAAGGTATTCATAGATCATAGAAGTCTATAACACTTATTTAAGCAAAAGGACTTGAACTTGAGGAAGCGAAGGTGGTTAGAGCTGTTGAAAGACATGATATCAATATTTTGTGTCATCCCGGGAAGGCCAATATGGTGGTCGATGCATTGAGTAGGAAGACAAAGAGTATGGGTAGCCTTACATATATTCCAGTTAGTGAGAGACCATTAGCATTGAATGTCCAGGTGTTGGCCAATCGGTTAGTTAGATTGGATATTTTGGAACCCAGTTGGGTTCTTTCTTGCGGGGTTTCTCGATCTTCTTTGTATGAGAACATCAGAGAGCGTCAATATGACGACCCCCATTTTCTTGTCCTTAAGGACACGGTACAGAATGATGATTCCAAGGAGGTTTATATTGGAGATGATGGGTTTGTTACAGATGCAAGGCTGGAGATGTGTGCCCAATGTGGATGGGTTGTGTGAGTTAATTCTTGAGGAGGCCCACAGTTCGCGGTAGTTCATTCATCCAGGTGCTGCTAAGATGTATCTGGATTGGAGATAGCATTATTGGTGGAGAAGAATGAAGAAAGATATAGTGGAGTATGCAGCTTGGTGCTTGAACTGCTAGCAGATGAAGTATGAGCATCAAAGGTTGGTGGTTTACTTCAGAGACTTGAGATTCTCGAGTGGAAATGGGAACGTATTAGCATGGATTATTGTTAGGCTTCACGGACATTGAATAAATTCAATGCAGTGTGAGTTATTGTGGATAGGTTTACCAAGTTGGCACATTTCATTCCGGTGTGACTACCTATTCTTCTGAGCAACTGGCTCAGATCTATATCCATGAGATTGTTCGCCTTTATGGGGTGCTGGTGTCTATTATCTTTGATCGAGGCACGCACTTCATATCACATTTATAGAGGGTCGTACAGTGTGAGTTAGGCACACAGGTTGAGTTGATACACCAATCCACCTCCAGGCGAACGGGCAGTCTGAGTGCACCATTCAGATCTTAGAGGATATGTTCTTGCCACTTGCAGAGTTTTCCTACAACAACATCTACCAATTGAGTATTCAGGTGGCTCCTTATGAGGCCTTATATGGGAGGCGATGTCATTTTCCAACTGGTTGGTTTGAGCTAGAGGAGGCTAGGTTGTTGGGCACTGATCTGGTTCGGGATGCCTTAGAGAAGGTCAAGTTGATTCAGGATTGTCTTCGTACTGCACAGTCTAGAAAGAAGAGTTACGTCGATCGAAAGGTTCGTGACGTAGCATTTATGGTGGGAGAGGGAGTTTTGCTGCGTGTTTCACCCATGAAGGGTTTGATGAGATTCGACAAGAAGAGCAGATTGAGCCCTAGGCATATTGGTCCTTTTAAGATCTTTGAGATAGTAGGGGAGGTGTCCTACAAGCTTGCATTTCCACCCAACTTATCGGCGGTTCACCGAGTGTTTCATGTTTCCATGCTCCGAAAGTATTACGGTGATCCATCCCATATTTTAGATTGTAGCTCATTCCAATTGGACAAGGATTTGACTTATTTTGAGAAGCCGGTTTCCATCTTGGAAAGGCAGGTCCGAAAGTTAAGGTCAAAGAACATTGCTTCAGTGAAGGTTCAATAGAGGGGTCAACCAGTCAAAAACGTGACTTGGGATACCGAGCATGATATGCGTAGTCTTTATCCTAATCTTTTCAGCACTTCAGTTATGTCTCTATACCCATTTCAGGACGACTTTTGTTTTAAAATGGGGAGAATATAATGATTCGACTGGCATAAGGTTGGAAGCTTAAGTTGAAAGAGTTTATTGGAGTTTGACTTTTGAGTAGACGACTCCAGGATGGTGTTTTGATGGTTCTGATAGCTTTGTATGGTGATTTTGGACTTAGGCATATGTCTGGATGTTGATTTGGAGGTTCGTAGGTTGATTTGGTGCTTTTTGGCGAACGTTGGAAGATTGGAGGTTTTAAAGGTTAAGAGGTTTGATAGAGAGTTGACATTATTGATATCAAGCTCGTATTGTGATTCCGAGAGTTGGTATAGACCCGTTGTGTCATTTGGGACTTGCATGTAAAATTTGAGCTCATTCGGAGTTGGTTTGATATGATTCGGGAGTTAGTTTTCAAAGTTGAATGTTCATTGATTCAATAGGCTGAACTGAGGTCCGATTCGTAATATTGATATTGTTTGATGTGATTTAAGGTCTCGAGTAGGTTTGTTATGTGTTTTAGAACGTGATGGTATGTTTGGACGGGGTCCCAGGGGCCTCGGTGTGATTGGGGTTGAGTCTGGACTCATTTGGAGACATGAAATTTTTTGATGTCTATTGAGTTCTGGTGAGATCCCACCTGCGAGGGCATGGCAGCAGATGCGGCACCATAGTAGTGTCCCCTTGGCCACAGATGCGAGATGGGGTTGGGTGAGATGGTTCCAGAGGTGTGGAGGTCCTTGCGCACAACCACATATGTGGATTCCTTCATCAAAAGCAAAGTTTTGTCTGTTGACTTGGGATCGCAGGTGTAGTCTCTTTCCGCAGAAGCGGACGTGCAGAAGTGCCTTGTGTCAGCATAAGCGAAAGCACATATGCGTTGGCAATACTACAGAAGCAAAAATTTGCTGAGCCTCATTGAAGCTGCATCTGTGATGGTTTTTTCGTAGATGCAGAGTCGTAGAAGTGACCATTTGTCCGCTAAAGCGGAAATCGCTGGGCAGAAAAGGGTGGAATCGAGGGTTTTATTTTATTTTCCACATCTTGAGTTAGAGAGACGGTTTTGGGCGATTTTGTTGGGGATTTTCAAGGATTGTATTGGGGTGAGTTATTAACTCGGTTTTGTTCATTAATCACGATTCCATCATTGTTTTTATCATTTAATTAGTGATTTGAGTTGGAGAAATTGGGGATTTTTGTGAAACTTCCCTAAACTATAAATTGAGGATTGGAAGCGGGGTTTGAGTTCGGAATTGGATAATTTTTGAATGGTTGGACTGGTATCAGAATGGGTGTTAGGATCTTATAAGTTTGGTCGGGTTCCGAGATGCCAGCATGGAGTTGACCTTTTCAATTGACTTTTTGATTTTCTTTAAATATTGCAACTTTATTATCCGGAATTGCTTCTATGGTTTATATTTATGGTATTAAGTTATTTTCTCTAGATTCGAGCCATCCGAAGTTAGATTTTTGCGGGAAAGGCTTATTAGTGTATTGATTTAGCTTGTTTGAGGTAAGTATCTTGTCTAACTTTGCGTGGGGGAACTACCCCTTAGAAATTGGGTTGGTTGGTGTTACACGGATTATGTGAAAGATGTGTACACGAGGTGACGAGTGTGTATACGGAATTATATATGGTATTTTTGACCGGTTTAGACTCTTAGACCTTTCATGCATTTAATTAGAAATTGAAATATCATATTAGATCTTCTATAGATAAATTTCTCTTACATGCTTTACTTGATGTTGTTATCATATAATCTATCCTTTATTGTCAAACATGCTCTTATGTGTCTTAATTTCCTTTGTTATCTCTCTCATTTTCATGTTACCTCCTTTCTTGTCAGGTTATTCATATTTGAAGTTATTTATTATTGAGATGTATTTTCTTGTTGAGTAATTCTCACGCATTTTGTTATTATTGAGATTCTTGTTCGTATTGTGGTTGAGTCGTGGGCTATATGTTGTGCTAACTTTGGTATTGTTAATTTTTGCAAGTTGTGGTATATGGCCATTTGTGATGTGAGATGTTATTGTGTTGTGATATTGATGTGCATGTTGCGGTATAAGGATAGGGGTTAATGTGCATGCGCTGGCATAAGGTGGGAATTTTATATACATGATGCTAGTAAGGGAATTACTCTGACAATAGGGGCTAAAGTGCGTGTAGCTATTTCGAAAAAAATGTTTTTAAAAATATCTTAATATAAGGCTCATGTTGTGGTATAAGGAAGGGTTTTGATTTTGAATTATAAAATGGGGATACGAGGCGGAACTCGGTTGTGATTCATGTTATTCATTATATGTTAAAGAGGCTTATTAGTTGAACAGTTTTGTTATCTCTTTATCTGCCTTACTTGTATTAGTCTGTATTGATTGCATGAAATTCTTATCATATGTTCACTACTTGTTTCCATTATTTCTTTAAATTTCATGTTAGTTAACATTATTGAACTACCTTATAGTCAGTTACTTCCTCGTGTTCCATCATTTGTTTATGTTATACCTTATTCAGTTTCTCTTATCTTAGTAGGTGTCTTGACCTAGCCTCGTGTAACGACACGACCGGTCGTTTTGTGAATTAAAGTCAATTTCGGTGGCATAAGGTTTTGAACTCCTTCGGTTATGTGTTATGACTTGCATGCGTGGTCGAGTTCAGTTACCGGATGATTCAGAGTCAATTTGGAAGGAGGATTCTAGTTTTGGAAGCTTAAGCGATAAAAGTTGACCGAAATTTGACTTTTGTGAAAATGACTTCGGAATAGGGTTTTGATGATTTCAACAGCTTTGTATGGTGATTTTGGACTTAGGCGTGCGTCCGGATTTGGATTTGGAGGTCCATAGGGTAATTTGAAGAATTTCGACGAAAGTTGGAAAAGTTGAAGTTTGGAAGGTTGAGAGGTTTGACCAAGCGTTGAATTTGGTGATATCGGGGTGGGAATGTAATTCCGATAGTTGGAACAGCTCCGTTTTGTCATTTGGGACTTACCTGCAAAATTTAACATCATTCCGGGTTGGTTTGTAGGTTTCGACGCGAGTTTTAGAAGTTGGAAGAACTGAAAGTTCATGAGTTTGATTCATGGTGTGATTTGTAGTTTGACGTCATTTGATGTGATTTGAGACCTCGAGCGAGTCCGTGATAGGTTATGGAACTTGTTGGTGTGTTCAGACGGGGTCCCGGGGGCCTCGAGTGTGTTTCAGATGGGTTACGGGCCATTTCTTCAAGTTTTAGAAATGTTGTTTTTCTGATATCTGGTTTCCTTAATCGCCTTCCCATCAAATCCTATGCGTTCGTGTAGTGTAATTTTGGAGGATGAAATATTTCCTCTTTGCGTTCACATGCTTCCATCTGCGATCGTGTCACTGTGTACTTCCTTTTCTTCGCGTTCGTTGTTGCCTCTCCGTGTCCGTGTAGTAGAACTAGGCATTTGGCGCTGGTGACCATTTACTCTTCGCGCTCGCACTCGCGTGTCTTCTTGTGCGTTCACATAGGTTGTTATCCTTACCCATCGCGTTTCCGCCTCCTTGTTCACATTCACCTAGCGTCATTTTGGTTGGTCTTCATTCTTCTTCTTCTCGGTCGCGAGGAATTTTCCGTGATCGTGATGCATTAAACACCTGGGTGGAATATATAGTATTCTATTCCGAGGGTTAGCCATTTTTAACATTTTTGGAGTTATAGAGATCGGTTTTGAGCGATTCTTTTTGGGTTTTTAAGCAAATCAATTGGGTAAGTGTTATTCACCTAGAATTTATTATATTCCATGATTTCATCTTTGTTTTTATTATTAAATTAGTGTTTTGAGTTGACGAAAAATGGGGATTTTGAAGAAAATTTTCAAAATGTAAAATGATGATTTAAGGGACAAATTGGTATCAGAATTTGATAAATTTGGTATGGTTGAACTCGTATTGGAATGGATGTTTGGATGTTATGAAATTTTTTGGGTTCCGAGGTGCGAGCCCGGGTCGACTTTTGGGTTGATTTTCAGTTTTTTTTAAAAAGATTGAAGCTTTATTATCCGGAATAGTTTCTTATGAGTTTAACTTATGCTTTGAAGTTGTTTTGGATAGATTTGAGCCGTCCAGAAGTTATTCCACCCGAGAAGTTCATTTTAGAGTATTGGTATGTCTGCTTTGAGGTAAGTATCATGCCTAGCCTTGTGTGGGGGAACTACTCCTTAGGATTTGAGTCTTTTATGCTAATTGTATCATGTAAAGTCCGTGTGCGCAAGGTGACGAGTATGTGCACAGGCTTATTTGTGGAAAATTGACCTTTTAGGGATCGTAGGCTCTTGTGTTCATTCGATATGGAGTTGTTTTATTATGTTAAGTTTTTCCCATTTACTAGTTTCACCTCTACATGCTTTATTTGGAATTAATTGCTTAATGTTCTACTCTATTGCCTATTTGACTCTTGTGTACCTTAACTGAAGTTGTTGCCTCTTCGATGTCATGTTATCCTTTCTGTATACGGCTAAAATCGGAGAGCCCGATTTTACGGTCATTACGACGCTCAAAAGGCTCGAAGGTTCGAGTTTTGGAATCGAGGGGGCATATCGAAGTCCCTCGACCTCGAGGCAGTGCAAATCAGAGATCAACGTGGAAAGACGGAAAATTCCCAAAGGGCACGTGGTTAAAGCTATCAAAATACATGAAATAGTACAAGCCCGTACCGTGGCATTAAATGGTTGTACCATCCATCTCTCTTTGCATTAATTACATATGTACTATGTTGGGATTCCCCCTCATATATAAAGGGGACCCTTGTCACTTTGTAACACACATGATACTCAATACACAAGAATAAGAACATTCTCTGCCCTCTAACTCAAACATTCTTTACAATTGTCTCCTTGATTTGTTGTCTTTCATTTATAGGCTAAGCAACACAACATATATAGGCTAAGCAACATTTGATAAAGCAGACATGGGGGAAACGGGGATAATCTCACGGAACGACCGGCCGGGTCGTTACATCCTCCCCCTCTTAAACAAACGTTCATCCTCGAACGGGTCTAGAATTGTACCTGGAGTCTCGAATAAATGAGGATATCTGTCCCGCATCTGCCGCTTGGTCTCCCAGGTGGCATCCTCCACCGACTGTCCTCTCCACTGAACCTTCACTGAAGTTATATCCTTAGATCTCAACCGTTTGACCTGACGACCCAAAATAGCCACTGGCTCTATCTCATATGACATATCACCCCCGAGTTGAACCGTTCTGAAGTCCAACACACGAGACGGGTCACCAACATACTTCCGGAGCGTCTACACATGGAAAGTCGGATGAATACTCGATAAGCTGGGAGGCAAGGCAAGTCTATAAGCTACCTCCCCAACCCTTGGAAGCACCTCAAAAGGCCTAATAAACCGGGGACTCAACTTTCCCCTCTTCCCGAATCTCATAACACCCTTCATGGGTGACACCTTCAGCAGTACCTTCTCCCCAACCATGAAAGACACATCCCGGACCTTCCGGTCCGCATAACTCTTCTGCCTAGACAGCGTCGTGCGAAGCCGCTCCTGAATCAATTTCACCTTACCCAACGCATCCTGAACCAAGTCTGTGCCCAATAGCCTAGCCTTGCCCGGCTCAAACCAACCAACCGGAGATCTACACCTCCGACCATACAAGGCCTCATACGGAGCCATCTGAATACTCGACTTATAACTGTTATTATGTGCAAACTCCGCTAGTGGCAGAAACTGATCCCACAAACCGCCAAAGTCAATCATACAAGCACGCAAAAATCTAAATGGTACGCTCCGACTGCCCGTCTGTCTGAGGATGAAACGATGTGCTTAACTCAACCTAAGTACCCAACTCTCTCTGCACGACTCTCCAAAACTGAGACGTGAACTTAGTGCCTCTGTCAGAAATGATAGAAACTGGAACCCCATGCAAACGGACAATCTCCCTGATATAAATCTAAGCTAACCTCTCCGATGAATACGTAGTACCAACAGGAATGAAGTGCGCGGACTTGGTCAGCCAATCCACAATAACCCATATAGCATAAAACCTCCTCGAAGTCCGTGGGAGTCCAACTACGAAGTCCATGGTGATCCGCTCCCACTTCCACTGCGGAATATCAAACCTCTGAAGCAATCCACCAGGTCTCTGGTGCTCATACTTGACCTGCTGACAGTTGAGACACCGAGCCACAAACTCCACGACATCCTTCTTCATTATCTTCCACCAATAATGCTGCCTAAAATCCTGATACAACTTCGCGACACCCGGATGGATGGAATAATGTGAACTATGATCCTCTGCTAGAATCAAATCTCGAAGACCATCTACATTGGGCACGCAAATCCGGCCCTACATCCTCATGACCCCATCATCACCAATAACCACATCTCTAGCATCACCGCGACGGACCCGGTCCTGAAGAACAAGCAAATGTGGATCATCAAACTGGCGTGCTCTAATCTGATCGTAAAGAGAAGACCTGGAGGCTATACAAACCAACACCCGCGGGGGATCTGATAAATCCAATCTCACCAAATGACCTTCTAAAGCCTGAACATCAAGAGCTAATGGTCTCTCTGCTACTGGAAGGTAAGCTAAACTCCCCAAACTCTCTGCTCTGCGACTGAAGGCATCGGCCACTACATTTGCCTTCCTCGGATGATATAGGATAGTGAGGTCATAATCTTTAAGGAGCTCCAACCATCTCCTCTGACGCAAATTGAAGTCCTTCTGCCTCAGCAGATACTGCAAACTGCGATGATCAGTGAAAATCTCACACTGCACTCCATACAAATAATGCCGCCAAATCTTCAAGGCATGGACAATGTCAGCTAACTCGAGATCGTGCACTGGATAATTCTTTTCGTGCACCTTCAATTTTCTGGACGCGTAGGAAATCGCCCTACCGTCCTGCATCAATATCGTTCCCAAGCCAACTCTGGAAGCATCACAATAAATTATGTAAGAACCCGAACCAGCAGGCAAAACTAGTACTGGAGCTGTAGTCAATGCTGACTTGAGCTTCTGAAAGATCTCCTCACACTCATCAGACCATCTGAAGAGAGCACCCTTCTGGGTCAATCTGGTCAAAGGCGAAGCAATCGAAGAGAATCCCTCCACAAAGCGACGGTAATATCCCGCCAAACTAAGGAAACTCCTAATATCTGTAGCTCAGGATGGTCTGGGCCAACTCTGCACCGCCTCTATCTTCTTTGGATCAACCTGAATCCCCTCATTAGACACCACGTGCCCCAAGAAATCTATCGATCCCAACCAAAACTCACACTTGGAGAATTTCGCATAAAGCTTCTCCTCTCTCAATCTCTGCAACACAACTCTCAAATGCTGAGCGTGCTCTTCCTGGCTACCATAATAAACCAGGATGTCATCAATGAACACAATGACCAAGGAATCAAGATAAGGCTGAAACACGCTGTTCATCAATTGCATGAACGCAGCTGGGGCATTGATCAGCACAAATGACATAACCAAGAACTCATAATGACCATACCTGGTCTTGAAAGCAGTCTTCGGAATATCAGAATTCCGAATCCTCAACTGATGGTACCCAAATCTCAAATCAATCTTAGAAAAATACTCTGGCTCCCTAAAGCTGGTCAAACAAATCATCAATGCGGGGAAAGGGATACCGGTTCTTCACCGTAACCCTATTCAACTACTGATAGTCAATACACATACGCATGGACCCATCCTTATTCTTAACGAACAACATCGGTGCACCCCAAGGTGACACACTAGGACGAATGAACCCCTTATCCAGGATCTCCTGAAGTTGCTCCTTCAATTACTTTAGCTCCGCTGGTGCCATACGATATGGTGGAATAGAAATAAGTTGAGTGCCTGGCACCAGGTCAATACAAAAATCAATTTCCCTGTCAGGTGGCATGCCTGGCAGGTCTGCAGGAAACACATCCAGAAAATCACGGACCACAGGAACCGAATCAATAGCGGGGCTCTCACCACCGACATACCTCACAAAGGCCAAATAAGATAAACATCCCTTTTTAACCATGTGCCGAGCCTTCAGGTAAGAAATCACCCTGCTAGGCATATACTCGGAAGAACCTCTCCACCCAACCCTCGGACACCCCGGCATAACTAAGGTCATGGTCTTAGCGTGACAATCAAGAACAACATGGCACGGAGATAACCAATCCATGCCCAAAATCACGTCAATATTGACCATGCTGAGTAACAGTAGGTCCAATCGGTTCTTCAAACCCCCAATAGATATCATGGATGACTGATACACGTGGTCCACAACAACAGTATCGCCCACCGGAGTTGACACATGAACAGAGGTGACTAGAGACTCATGGGGCACATCCATAAAACTGGCAAAATATGAAGAAACATAGGAATATGTGGAACCAGGTTCAAATAAAGCCAAGGCATCACGGCATCTGAGGCCATAGCATCCGGCCAGGCTGGAAATGCATACATACGAGCCTGACCTCCCCCGGTTCGACCTCCCCTTCTAGGGCGGCCTCCGGCTGACTGACCACCACCCCTGGCTACCTGGGCGGGCGGTGAAGTGGCTGGAGCTGAAGTCGAGGGCTAGACCTTCTGCTGAGAAGATCCACCGGAACGACGGGGACACTGCCTCCACTCGTGCCCGAACTCTCCGCACTCAAAATAACTACCTGGAGCTGGAGGCGGGGACTGATAGAAACCCCTAGCACCTGTACGGCCACTGGAAGACGCCTGTATAGATGAACCCTGAATTCGAGGTGCTTGAGCTACAATCTGAGCTGGGAGGGCACCAAAAGAAGTACGTCCTGACTGAAAACCACGGGGACCCTGCCCTGAAGATGCACCACTATAAGCTGGGTGGCTTGACTGAGGAGGCCTCTTGGTCTCCCTCTCCTCCCACTCCTGGCGGCGAACAGACTCAATATCTCGAGCTATGTCAACAACCTGCTCGAATGAAGCACCTGATACTCTCTCTCGGGTCATAAATAACTGAAGCTGATAAGAAAGACCATCTACGAACCTCCTCACCCTCTCCCTATCAGTAGGGATAATCTCAGAAGCATGCCTAGCCAACTCGGAAAATCTCATCTCATACAGAGTGACTGATAACTCTCCCTGGCGCAGCTACTCAAACTGCCTACGATGCTCCTCTCTGTGGGACTGAGGAACATACTTCTCCAAAAAGATCATGGAGAACTGTTGCCAGGTAAGAGGTGCTGAACCAACTAGTCTACGCCTCTCGAAAGACTCCCACCAGGTAAAGGCAACACCCACAAACTGAAAGGTAACAAATGAGACCCCACTGGTCTCCAGAATACCCGCGGTGCGCAGTATCCTCTAGCACCTATCTAGAAATCCCTAGGCATCCTCGCCCTCTGTATCGCTGAAAGTCGAAGGCTGAAGTCTGCTGAATCTTTCCAACCTGCGCTGCTCGTCTTCAGGCATAGCAGGGACCACATAATCCTAAACCGGAGTAGCTGGCTGAGCTGGGGCTGCTTCCGGTGCCTGAATACCCTGTGCAACCTGCTCAGGTGCCCGGGAAGCTGGAGTCTGGTTGCCTCCCCCGGCCTGAGCTTTGGTGGGAGAAGAAGACATGGCAACAACATGTGTCAAACCGGTGCATACTGACAATATCTGAGACAGGGCCTCCTGAAGACCCGAAATAACCATAGGCACTGCTGGTGTCTGAGCCAGTCCCGCTGGGACACCATCGGCGGGAACCTGATCATGATCGATAGGGGGATCGTAAGGTACTGCCCCGGCTGCTGTGCGGTCTAGCCCCTACCTCTACCACGGCCTTGACTGCGACCTCGACCTATCGCTGGTCTAGCTGATGACTTGTCACCCTGATCGGTATGGCGTGTCCTCACCATCTGTGAGAGAATAAAACAACGTAAGTTCAGATTTCAAGAATCAATAGATCAGCAAGAAAGAGTTCAAGAAAGATAGAATGTTTCTTAAAAGTTCGGCAGCCTCTCGAAGATAAGTACAGATGTCTCCGTACCGATCCGCAAGACTCTACTAAACCTGCTTATGACTATTGAGTCCTATGTAACCTAGGGCTCTAATACCAAACTGTCATGACCCAAATACTAATCGGCCGTGATAGCACCTATCGTGGAACTAGGCTAGCTGACTACCGCGTGTTCACAATTTCTTTTGAAAATCCCATTTAAGTTCAAGCAATTCATAACAATATACAGAAAGTTCTTAATATAATAGGTAAATTTTATATACAGTACTGCCATCCCCAAAACCCGGAGCCACATGTCATGAGCATCTAGTGAAATAAGCCAAAATAAAGTATTATGATACAAAATTCCGAATCAAAGCTAAATACAACAGGAAGGGAAGGTAGAGATGCTGCGAACGCTGAACAGCTACCTCTATATCCCCACGGTCCGGCTCCGCTGCGATATATATATATATATAAAAGCTAATGCTCGATATCTGCTCCTGAATCTGCACACAGAGGTACAGGGAGTAATGTGAGTACGCCAACTCAGTAGTAAGGGAAATAAATCAAGTCTAAGTAGCAAGGAATCACATAAAAATCAATGTCATCAAGTCACAATATACAAAGCCTTACTTTCCAATAGTATACATAGATATACGAAGTAATCATGCCTTAGAAATCAACTTCATAAAAGTCCTTAAAACAATGCACATTCTTAACAACTTTAAAACAAAGAGTTGGTATGCAAATGAATGTAGTAAAAATCATAAGTAGCCCCTCGGGCAAAAACATGTTTCATAATCAGCCCCTCGGGCATGCCTCACAATCACTCAGCACCTCACAGCCACTCATGCCTCCCAATCACTCGCACTCGGTGTGCTCACTGGGGGTGTGTACAGACCCCGGAGGGGCTCCTTCATCCCAAGCGCTAATATCACTCAGCACCTCACCATCATTCTTGGCCCTCGGTCACACTCGGTGGAACCACTCGAAAAGCCCCTCGGGCGAAGTAGTAGAACGGGGTACTCGACCCGAAAACATCATTTTAATGCTCATCTAGTGTAAATCATGCTGAGTTTCAAATAAAACAGTATGGACAATGATGCTGAGTAAAATCATCAACAGGTAGTGAGGAAAAACAGCACTAAAACGCCCTCAAAGGGTCTAAACAGATCGACACGAGGCCCCAAACACGGCTTATAGCCCAAATATTTCACAACTCTTTAGAACATAACTTAACATAAGATTTTGAGTAAATATGAAACTCATTAGTTTCCGCGGAGAGGACCTAGTCCTATCCAAAAATCAGTACGGGCCACATATTTGTCATCCGACATGTGCGCCTTTCCAAATTCAGTGAGAAAATAATGCAGTGCGGGGTTCCATACCCTCAGGACAAGATTAAGACCATTACTTACCTCTACCGGTCCGCGACACTAGTCCACTATGACTTTGCCTCTCAAATTGGCTCCCGATTGCTCCAAATCTAGCCAAAACCAGTTAACATTATCAATATATACTCAAGGAACACAACCCAATCGAAAATTATCAATTTAGACAAAAATCTCGAAATTTGGCCAAACCCGAGCCCCGGTCCCACATCTCGGAATTCAATAATTTTTACATCATTAGAAACCTCGTCCTCCCACGATTCTATACATACCAAGAACACTAAAATCAGACCACAATTGCCATTCCAAAACCTCAAAGATATCCCAATTCTTTCCTCCCATTTTTCCAACTTTTTCCTACCCAAATCCTTAAATTTTCAAGCGTAATCTTAACAAAATAGCATAGGAACGGGATTAACAACCAAAGAACTTACCTTTGCTGAATAACCTTGAAATTCTCTCTCAAAACCACCTTCAATGGACTCCTCCCGCATGCAAAATTGAGGAAAACTAATAAATTTCGCGGAGGGGTCCTTTTTATACTGTTCTGCACAGTCATTTCCGCACCTATGGACAATTGGCCGCACCTGCGGTCTCAGGGTGTGCACCTGCAAAAACTAACTTAACGGCCAATTCTCGCGCCTGCGACCATCTTTCCTCACCTGCGGCTTTGCAGGTGCGATGCACCTTCTGCACCAGTGACATCGCATGTGCGACAAACCCTCTCACCTGCGGATCATTCCCTACACAGTCAAAACTCGCACCTACAACCTTTTTCTCCACTTCTGCGTAACCGCATCTGCGACTCCCCTTCCGCAGGTGCGAAAACACCAGCAAACCAGCACAACAGATTTCCAAAAATCACTGCAATTTCCCGTCAACAATCCGAAATCAATCCCGAGCCCCTCGGGGCCCCAACCAAACATACCAACACACCCCATAGCATTATTCCAACTTAGTCGAGCCCTCGAAACACCAAAAACAACACGAAAACACCAATTGTTTTTATCAAATTCAAGCTTAAGAACTTTGAAACTCCTAAAATTCGCCAACTACGCCGAAATCAACCAAAACACCTCCAATTAACCTGAAATTTTACAGACATATCCAAAATGACATTACGAAATTGTTCCAACTTCCAGAATTCCATTCCGACCTCGATAGCCTATTTTCGACTACCGACTGGAAATTGCCAAAAACTAACTTTTGCCAATTCAAGCATAATTCTACACCGGACATCACAAAAATATTCTGAACACCCCCCTAAGTCCCAAACCACCTAACGAAGCTATTCGAGCCATAAAATATGCATTCCGAGGTCGTTTACCAATAAGTCAACTCCCAGCTGACTTTCTCAGCTATTAGGCTACTTTAGAAGGCTAAATGCCTAAACTCTCACCATAACCACTCCGAACCCAAACCAACTGATCCAACACATCAAAAACAAGATAGCGGTATATAACAAATGCAGAAATAGGGGAAATTGGGTAACTCTCACGGAACGAACGGTCGGGTCGTTATAGTTGGAAAGCTTAGAAGCTAAACCAATTGAAGAAAATAAGTTTCGTCGAAAGTCGACGAGTTTGGAATGTTATAACATGTAATTTAGGGTGAGACTATGGTTCATTACATGATAACGAGGTTATGCTATGAGTTAATTTTTATCGTATGATAGTTGTGTTCTACATTTTGAAGTCAAGCAAGTTGTCGAACAAAAGTCGGCAAAGGTCTTCACAAGTTACACTCATAATGTGCTTAAAATTAGGTCAAATGTAACTGAGATTTTCTCCCAATATACTTGGAATTATTGGATGATCTACCAACCAAATTTAAGATCTATGAGTCTAGTTTCCAATTTATTAAATTGTTCATCGATACGACGTAGGAGTAGAGAGATAAAAGCAGTTTCACGAGGCTGCGCAGACATCATAAGTGACAAGTAGGTGGATCACTAGAGCTTTTTGAGCAATACATTTCATGTTCTATAAGAGGTCCTATTGGAACATATAATATACAAAATTGAAGGTCTTGGAATTTAGTTTCTAACTCTCTTAACCGTTCATTCATATGACATCAGGATGAAAAGATATAATCATAGGAAGATGGACCAATCCTAGGGTGCCAAGCTAGCACCTCTTTGACTTTTCCAAACTTGATATATATAAACCTTAGGTCGTCTTTCTCTTCATTATTAAGCATAAAAATACCAGAGAACACCCATAAACATAACCTCAATCTATCTTCTAGGGTTTCAAAGAAGATTATCATTCCGGGCATGAAATCGAGAAGCAATAACATCAAAACGATCCCTACGACATAAGTGTCATTATACCACCTCTCCTTTTTCTTTGTAGTTAGAGTTTTGGAAGGTAATTCATAGTTAAGAAACGTCTAATATCTGTATTTAAGTGTTTAAATATCAAGGAAGGTTGATAAATATGTTTCCTAATAGTTAGAACTCACGGGACGGTGATCGGAAGCTGTGAGTTCGAGTTATTTGACTTGTAGCGGACTGTTTTGTGTTGTTGTTGGGCTGTGTGTTTTACTAATGTTTTGTGGAGTTTTGGAGGAGGAAATGTGTGGATAAAAACCATATATATGTAGGTTTGTTATCTGGTCATTCGTTGTAATATTTTCGGGTCGTTTGACACGACTACGGTGGTCGTCTTATGTGTGAAGTGATTAGGTTGTGTGTGGGCGGTTTTGGGAGGCTCAATATGATTATTATTGATGTTGTTTGGGTTTTTTTGGTGATTTTTTTGACTTGTGTGAAGTCATATAAATAGGGGAGGTGCTGTCCGTTTCATCGTAAAATAGGTTGTGGTCGATACATAATAGTTATGACACTTAAACGATAATGATAGTGTCGTTTCTCTAATTGTAGATTAAGGAGTTGTGACATTTGCGTAGCTTGAGGTTGGGGCAGTACATACAAGGTATGTGAGGCTATCCCTTTCCTTCTTTTGCACGACTTCAATTCTACATAATGCAATGAACGAGCTTCCAAAGATACTCTACTCTTAGAAGCTAGCAGTACATACATTGTTTCCCTTCTTATGGAAAAATTGGTGTTAAGGTTGCTTCTCTTATTCTTATGTTATCAATGTTGTTGGTACTTCCTGATTCTTATAAGATTCTCGATAAAGAGTTAGCCCTAATGATGTGTATGGAAAATATCGACCTTACGTCGCTCCGAAATGTTCAGAACATGATTCCAATGAGTCCTGCATGCATTATATATATGTATCTATTTTACTCTACCGAGTCGCGCTATAGTCGGCCGGGTATGGCACCTATTTTACAACCACTGATCAGTTAGGTTTACCGAGTTCTCTTTGAGGCCGTATGATATGATGATGATGATGCCCACAGAGGCAAATGTTCTATGATGATGCCCACAGAGGCGGATGTTTAAAAAGATTATGTGTATATATGTATCATGACTTTCATGTTAATGTCTCTTAGAAGCACTCAGATGGTAAATGTTGCATCTCCTACATGTATCTTTACATTACTGTTCTTATTTATGTTTTCCTGCCTTACGTACTCAGTACTTTATTCGTACTGACGTCCTTTTATTTATGGACGCTGCATGTCGTGCTGCAGGTCCTGATAGGCAGTAGACAAAGCTCCCCCACCACAATAGGCTTTCCGGTTCAGCGGCTATAGGCGATATCCTTTCTCCGAACTTGCCAAATAGTCTTGGTATGCATTTTTGTTATAGATCTTATGGGTATGTCGGGCCCCTGTTCCGGCTATGTTTCATTATTTATGATCCTTTAGAGGCTCATAGACAGGTGTCGACTCATGTATAGTTTGGTATGCCTTGCTGGCTAATTTTTGTTGTATAGTCTTTCATGGTAGTGTTGTAGCTCGTACCTTTTATGTAGTTTCTTAGCAATCTTGTCATCCCATGTGATGTATGTTCATGATCCATATCTACCATTTATATTGATCTCGTTATCCCTTAAAGATAATAAGAAGGTTAGATAAAATGTACGTTGGTTTTCGGCAAGTATGGCCCGGGTGCTAGTCATGATCCTCCATCTTGGGTCGTGACACCTCACTTAGCATCCACTGCCTAAACAACTTGTATTAAAATAGATCACGTATTTTTAGAACTATAAAATCAAATATAATTGTGATTACCATTTTAAAGGTAAACAGTTCAGGAGAGCCCGATTATACGGTCATTACGACGCTCAAAAGGATCGAAGGTTCGAGTTTTGGCATCGAGGGGGCATATGGAAGGACCTCAACCTCGAGGCAGTGCAAATCGGAGATCAACGTGGAAAGGTGCGAAATTCCCAGAGGGCACGTAGTTAAAGCTGACAAAATACACGAAATAGTAGAAGCCCGTACCGTGGCATTAAATGGTTGTACCAGCCACACCTCTTTGCATTAATTACACATGTAATATGTTGGGATTCTCCCTCATATATAAAGGGTACCCTTGTCACTTTGTAACACACATGATACTCAATACACAAGACTAAGAACATTCTCTGCCCTCTAACTTAAACATTCTTTACAATTGTCTCATTGATTTATTGTCTTTCATTTATTGTGTTCATTAATTGTTCTTTCTTTATTATTCGTTATTAATAAAAAATAGGCCATCTTTTAGGCCTTTGACATCGTCGAATCACATTCAACCGCCCATTATCGAGCTCCTAAGCCCGACCTCGAGGCCCATTCAGCAGACCTCGAGAGTCTCCCCACTGCTCGATTTGCATAATCTTGTTATCATTCGCTTTTATTTCATTTTCTCACTTAGCATCTACTAGCTAAAAAAACTGGTATTAAAATAGATCACGTATTTTTATAACCACAAAATCAAATATAATTGTGATTATCATTTTCAAGATAAACAGTTTGGCTCCCACCGTGAGGCTAAAGATAATAGTGATTGTTTTAGTGCTGGTTCTCTAAAACACAAGTTATTCTTTACACGTTTTCTTATCCAAGAATCTTCAATTTCAGGCTAGAAGATGTCTAACTCAGCGAACGCACATGAAAACAACAGCCCTGAGGATCATAGAGAGAACGGTGCAGCCACTTCAGGTACCGGTGTACCACCATAAAACCCTGAAGGGGCACCGGTGCAAATCCCCATCGAAAAAAGCTCACACAACGCTCTACATGGCTATATAAGATCTCATACAGACGGAAGTGTGCGTGAAGGAGAACAACGTGAAGCACATAGAGCCCCTTCTCAAAGGGAAAGAGAAGTTATCCTTCACGTTATTTTTGAGATGTTGCAAGCACAACAAGCGGCTATTTCTCAGCTGCAAAGCCATCAAAAAACTCCTAGCACAACGCCACCAGAAATGTCTCCTCGAGGTGAACAGGAACCGTAGAGGTCGAGCAACAACGTGTCAGCGGTCGACCCCGCTATTATGAAGATGATCGATGACCTCACAATGAGGATTGAATCATGCGAAAAGAAGATAGAAGCCAACGACAAAAAGGTGGAGACCTATAACTCGAGGGTCGATCAGATCCCGAGCACATCGCCAGTTCTTAAGGGTGTAGATTCAAAGAAGTTCGTGCAAAATCCATTCCCATCGATTGTGGCTTCGAAGCCCATCTTGAAGAAATTCAGAATGCCTGATCTCCTAAAATACAACAGAACCTCGGACCCCAATGAGCACATTACTGCCAACACTTCTACTATGAAAGGAAACGACCTAAGAGACGACGATATTGAATCAATTCTGTTGAAGAAATTCGGAGAAACACTATCCAAATGGGCCATGATGTGGTATCATAACCTGCCCCGAACTCGATAGATTCATTTGCCCTGATGGTGGATTCCTTTGTAAAGGCACATGCTGGTGCCATCAAGGTCACTACAAGGAACTTTGATGTCTTCAAAATCAAAAAAAGAGAGAACAAGATGTTGAGGGAGTTCATATCCCGCTTTCAATTGGAACGAATGGAATTACCACCGATCTTCGACGATTCGGCAGTGCAAGCCTTCATTCAGGGCTGGAATGAACGAAGCTCTCGATAGCTCCGAAGCAACTGAAGCAAAACCCGCCATGGTTTGGGCGGATGTACACAACAGGTATCAATCGAAGATCAGGGTTGAGGACAAACAATTGGAAGCCCCCTCGGGCTCGGTGTATCATAGCAGAGTCTTGGCAAAGGAATCGAGGCTTCCAGAGAGGGAGCCAAGGCTAAACAAAGAAAGGTATCAACCATACATAGAGAATCATAGAAATATCCCAAGGAGCAACATACCTTGAAGTGATCCAAGGATGGACCGAGGCCAAAATCCTCGGGGACTCGTAAACAAAGTTGTTTACCTTGAAAATGGTAATAACAATTATATTTGATTATGTGGTTCTAAAAATATGTGATCTATTTTAATACCGATTTTTTAAGTAATAGATGTTGAGTATGAAGCGAGAAGAATGAAATTAGTGCGAAAAGAACTAAGTAAAGCAAACCAGGCTCCAAAGAAGCCAGTCTCAAGGGTGGTCGGGCAGGCCTCGAGGTTGAGCTCGAGGAGCTTGACTAAGGGTAGTCAAAAATAGTATAACAATATTTAAGGCCTTAAGGTTGGCCTATTTATGATCAATAATAAGCAATAAATGGAGAATAAGATTCGATAAACATGCCACGTTGGCGGCTGATGTGATAGGAGGAAATGCTTTACATTCACACAGTTTTTTAAAAAGATTCGAATTTATTATGGTGGTTGGATGCTCTTTGGTCTTTACCAACGTGCGTGGTTGGGATCTATAAATACTCCCCCTCTTATCTCTCATTCATATTACTTCTTTTATCTTAACAAAGAGAGCCATCATTGTTTCTTTTCTGCATCCCCTTTCTGACCAATTCTTCCTAGTTTCCTTCAAAATCTTTTACCAGAAATGGCGGAGGCCTCCATAGTTATTCCACGATAAGATAAAGCCTCTTCATCTTGACGTTCTTCTAAGGGTAAGGTAATGGTACCCAAAAATCTCGTGGAATGCATCCCTGGTTCCTGCGAGACGTCTACTGATTTCAAGGTCGACAAACCTTCATCGAAGCCAGGGCGAGACGAGCTCGTAACTCGGTATGTTAGCCTGATAACAAACGTCGAGGAGGGGAAAAGCAACTGCCGCTTGGGAGATGCGGTTCAAGTGGATATTCCTTCTCGGGAGGAAAACATAACCTTCCGAACAGTCGGCTTTCTCAATGTATATACTTATCCGTTCACCCTAGGCCTAGTAGTTCCATCTTCGGCATTGATCAACCCTGTGGTTCTCGATTTCTGTGAGCGATATCAAGTGATGCTCGGCCAGATTGACCCATCATTCTGGTGTATGTTTTACATGATCATGCATTTTTCCAATATGGTCGGGGGGATGCTTTTCACCCTCGAGTATTTGATTAGATTGTACAGTCCCTGTTTCTATCGGGGAAGTATGATAAAACTTCATCGTCAGGCCTCGAAGGCTTTCATTGCTTGTATCGAAGATGGAAAGGACAGAGGGCGGCCGAGCCATTTTGTTCGGGTTAGGGCTTCAGATTTGATCTCGTCCGAAGGATGTCGTTCCCTGAGGAATGGAGTATGAATCGTAAGTTTACTTTTATCTTTCTTTCGTGTCATCTTTACCTTTAACTAACTCCCCTCAATGATGCAGTTGTTGCATGGTATCCTGACGCGGTTAAGGATATCCCGGGTTGGGTTCGCTGGCTTGATTGGGACTGACCGTACGCTGAGCGCGTGTTGCGCAATCTGTCCAAGGGCCAATGGGAAGCCAGAGACCATGGTGAGGCTTATTATCTCGTGATATTTGAGTTCCTTTTTAAAGGAGGATGTCTTCTGAGTATACTCTGACCTGATTGTTTTGTGTTTATGCAGGCCTATGAGAGGCCTCTTTGATGAGGGAAGCATCGCCCAGGGTAGCAGATATCCAAGATCTGAATGAGGATAAAAAGAGGAAAAGGGAGCCATTGAACGAACCTCTGGGGACCATCAAAGGATTCAGTGCAGAAGTTAAAACTTGATTCTGCCGCTTCAAACAAGAAAGATGATTCCCCAACGTTACCCGAGGGAGGTGGAAATGTAATCGCTCCTACCTCTGCTGTTTTGATCATCAAAGAGCTGAGGGCTTCTAACTCGAAGGTTGACGATGCCATCCTTCTTGGGTTCGTAGGGGCCTTCGAGGGTAGGCCAGGTGATGTCCCCGAGCCAATTGCTGTCCGAGATGCTTCTCAAACTGAGGGACGTTCAGCGAATGAGCTGCGGGAGCTCAGATGCGAGCAAAAGGCCCCGATCGATCTATTCGAGGTTATTGATGTAGGAGATTCTCCATCGATTTTGACATTTTTCCCGAGGGAGGCACAAGTCGCCCGTAGCATAGAATCTTTCGATGGAAGGCGCCTCTCATAGGGAATAACATAGTTGAGGAGCTCTTCACCATGGTTGAGAAGAGTTATGATCTTAATTCCATGCCTATTTTCGATGAGGTTGAAAGGTTTTGCAAACAGGTATTTCCTTCGCTAATTGTTTCGAACCTTGATTAGCATTTCACTGACCCTACTTCCTTCGTGCTTTCAGGAGAAAGTTCTTTACAACCAGTACCTAGCCAAGTTTCAATCTGAGTTGACTCATCATGAAGGGGAGCGCAGGAGATTCTTATCGGAGGCGGGCGAGCTCAGGGCTCTTCTTTCCCAAAAAGAGGAAGAGGAGCTGGTCCTTCGAGCCTGTTTAGAAACAGTACTTCGGAAGTTTAGTGATCTTGATGAGCAGTTAACATAGCTTTCTTTATGTTTCGTTTCTGTTCTTTCCTGCTATATGTACTCGAAACTTATCAGGGTGATTTTTGCAGCTTAAGGAGAAAGATGCCCAGATGCGGAAAGGATTCGGAGCCAGGGATGTTGAGATCCTTGGGTTTAAGGAGAGAGTGAGTGAGATAACTTCTGAGAGAGAGAACCTTCAAGGGAAGCTATCCTTGCTTGAGGATTTTCTTCAGGAGGCGAGGGCTAAAAGAGGCATATATAAAGGCCTCTATACTAAATCGGTCACCGCGCTGTCTTCGGTTAAGTCTGAAGCCGGTGAGCTCATACATTTTTATAAGGCTGATGTTGCTGTTGCAAATGCCCAGACCAGGAAGGCAGCCGAGGAGTCCGAGCTCAAGCTGACCTGAGCTTTGGAGCATGCCCAATTAAAATCTCGACAACAAGCTCTAAAGGACATACATGCAGGGGGTCTTGATTTGTTGGCCCAGATCGAGTAGGTGAAGATCCTAGAAAATGAGTCGGAGGCGCTGCTTGCTTCCGAAGATTATTCGATCAGTGTCTCGGAAGATGATGAGGACGAGGGTGAAGTCCCCAAGGGGGAAGAGGCCGTCGAAGACCCGGGGCTGAGGGCCAAACCGCTGAAAATATAATCCCTGAAGAAGTCGTTGAAGGAATGCCCTAGTTGTAGATTAGGTTTTTATTTATTCTTTCTCTCTCTGTAAGGGCTCCGATTTCGGGCTTTGTAAATACACTTCGTGAACTTTTATCATATAAGAAAGTCTTTTAATTATTCCTTGTTTCTTCTCTGGTATCCCATAGTAGGCTTTGATGCATGTCGGTGATTAGTCCGGTTAATAGGACTTAGAAATGAGAACCCTTGGGGTTATAATTTGTCCCTAAGACTTTTTTAAGGTGGCGACTTGGGCTCTTACGCGTTTGGTTGGCACAACCTTTAATGTGGGGGGCTACTCGGGCTCTTTCGCTTTTTTGGCCCTGAGGCACTTTTAGTTAACCGTATCAGGTTTAGTCTTCGAGTCGGGTTTCGACTCGAGCTCAATGACCCTTAGGTTTTTAAATTGGCCCGGAGGCTCTTTGTGTCGGTATGACCCGTAGCTGGCGACTTGGGCTATTACACGTAAGGTACATATAAATTTTAATGTAGCAGGCGACTCAGGCTCTTATGCTTCTTTGGCCCCGAGGTACTTTTAGTTAACCGTATCGGGCTTAGTCTCCAAGTCGGGTTTCGACTCGAGCTCAACGGACCTCATTTTTTCAGATTGGCCTGAGGTGCTTTGTGTTTGTATGACCCGTAGCTGACGACTCGGGCTCTTACGCGTAAGGTTGATATGACTTTTAATGTAGTGGGCGAATCGGGCTCTTACACTGTTTTGGCTCTAAGGCACTTTTAGTTAACTGTATCGGGCTTAGTCTCCGAGTCGGGTTTTGACTCGAGCTCAACAGACCTCAGGTTTTCAGCTTGGCCCTGAGGCGCTTTGTGTCGGTATGACCCATAGCTGGCGACTCAGGCTCTTACGCGTAAGGTCGATATGAATTTTAATGTAGCGAGCGACTCGGCCTCTTACGTTTTTTTGGACCTGAGGCGCTTTTAGTTAACCGTATTAGGCTTAGTCTCCGAGTCGGGTTTCGACTCGAGCTCAACGACCCTCAGGTTTTCAGATTGGCCCTGAGGTGCTTTGTGTCGGTATGACCCGTAGCTGGCGACTTGGGCTCTTACGCGTAAGGTCGATACGACTAGATGGCGACTTGGGCTCTTACGCTTTAGGTTGGTACAACCTTTTGTGAAGCGGGCAACCCGGTCTCTTACGCTTTAGGTTGGCACAACCTTTAACCTGTTCTTTTCGATGTAAATGAAGGCTTGTGATTTTATGGAAATAGTCGGACATCTCCGAGTTGTGTTAGTTTGGTCGGAGCCTTATGACGGTGGTCATTTGTGTTTGACCTGAGCCTTATGACGGTGTTCACTTGTGTTTGGCTGTACCTTTTTAGTCCCCGAGTGAGATAGCCATGGCGTCTATATCGAGGGTATGCCTTTTGGGTCTTACAAGTTTGATATATAGCCTTGACTTTGATATGGGGTTTATGCCTGTTTTAAGGTCTTACAAATTTGTACATGCCTTGCTTGAGGTCTTACAGTTTTTGATGTTGTTGATATTGCCTTCATGGAGGGCTTATGAGTTAGAATTTTCCTGCCATGATGTCTTACGGCTTCGAGTTTTTTAGCTTGATGAGCCAACTGTCGGGGATAGTCCCCGAGTCGGAACTGATGTTTCCTCGAGGAGGGCTTATTTGCTCGGAGATACCTACCCTGAGGTCCTACCGCTTCGAGTTTTGGCAACTCGGCGGAGTGACTGTCGAGGACAGTTCATGTGTGCTTTTTAAATTTTTGGCCCTGGGGCTGTCTTTTGTAAAAATGGCGGACTTCTTTGATGTGTGAAATGTTTTGATGATAGAAGGTACTTCTCTGATTACTTGGTACAAGTATACATGTTTTTTTCGTCAAGGGTTCGATTATTCTACATGGACACGGTTCATTCGACCATTTGGTCCGATACATCATTCTCCTGTCGAGACCCTCTTTGGTATATTTCGGTGATCTCCTGGGGGGATGCCCCTCAGTATTAGAGGTTGATTGGAGAGAAGCATTGGATACTTGGTGAGTTCTCCTTAGGTAGAATATGGATGTTGCCTCGTTAAAAACCTCGCCGGTAAAACCCATTTTGGGATAAAATTCGACGCGAGGAAAAAAGAGTAAAGCACATGCTTTAAAACATAAGGCCTTCGAGCCGGGGTATGTTTTAATTCCTTTTACTCGCATACCTGCACATTTGGTTAGTGAAAAAGTTTGAAGGAAATATGGGGACGATTATACCTTAGAAATAGTTGCTCGCCTTCCATGGTGCCTAACTTGTAAGATCCTTTGCTGATTATTTCGAGGGCGTAGTACGGTCTTTTCCAGCTTGGTCCTAGCTTCCCTTTGTTAGGGTTTTGAGTGCTTTGGGTGAATTTCCTTAGGACTAAGTCCCCGATTTTGAAATATCGGAGGTTTGCTCTTCCATTATAGTATCTTTCGGTTCGTTGTTTTTGCCATCCGGGCCAGTAAAGCTTCTCACTTCTCGTCTAATAGTTTGAGGGCCATGGTCATGGCGTCATTGTTCGAGTCTTCACTGGCATGTTGTAATTTGGCACTCGGCTACCCGACCTCGACCGGTATTAAAGCCTCGGACCCATATACTAAAGAGAATGACGTCTCTCCGGTGCTTGATTTAGAGGTAGTCCGGTATGCCCATAGTACTTCGGGCAACGTTTCTCTCCATTTTCCCTTTGCATTTTCTAGCTTCTTTTTCAAGTTCTGAATGATGGTCTTGTTTGTGGATTCGGCTTGGCCGTGTGGTAGGGTGTCAATAGTATTCTTTTGATTTTGTGATCCTAGAGAAACTTTGTTATTTTGCTTCCGATGAACTGCTTCCCATTATCACACGCTATCTCGGAGGGGATCCCAAATCGGCATATGATGTGATCCTATTTGAAGTCGATGAATTCTTTTTCTCTTATATTTTCATAGGCATGTGCTTCCACCCATTTTGACAAATAGTCAGTCATAAATAGAATAAATCTAGTTTTACTTGGTGCCCTCGATAGGGGGTCGACTATGTCCATTCCCCATTTCATGAATGGCCATGGCGACACGACCGAATGTAGCTGTTCATCGGATTGGTGGATCACGGGCACGAATCTCTGACACTTGTCGCATTTTCAGACAAATTCTTTGATGTCCCTTTTCATGTTGTCCCAGTAGTAACCTGCTCTAATCACCTTTTGAATTAAAGAATATGCAACAGAGTGGTTTCTGCAGGTGCCCTCGTGGATTTATTGGAGCACGTAATTAGTGTCCCCTGGTCCCAAGCATACTGCCAGGGGACCATCAGAGGTTCTTCTGTATAGAGCTCCACTCTCGTCGAGTGAAAATCGGGCTGCTCTGGTCTGAAGGGCCCTTGATTCTTTTGGATATGCGGGCAGTTTTCCACTTACTAGATAATCGATGTATTTCTCCAATCCCACGTAAGGCTGGTGGAATTGACTTCGGCATGGACTTCTTTGATCACTGATTTGGATATCTCAACAACATCCCCGAGGAGTATGCCATCCTCATCGATGGAGGACCCTAGGTTTGTGAGCGCATCGGCCTCACTGTTCTGCTCCCGGGGCACATGGACTAGAGTCCACTCTTTGAAACGACGCAAAGTGGTTTGAAGTTTGTCTAGGTACTGTTGCATCCTATCCTCTCGTACCTCAAAACTCCTGTTTGCCTGGTTTACTACCAGAAGGGAATCACTTTTGGCTTCAACGGCTTCCTCTCCCAGGCTTTTGGCTAGCTCGAGACCTGCAATCATAGCCTCATATTCGGCTTCATTGTTAGTCAGCTTTGCAGTTTTTATAGATTGTCTAATCACTCCACCTGCAGGTGACTTCAGAACTATGTCGAGCCCGGATCCCCTCATATTTGAGGCACCGCCGGTGAATAAATTCCACACCCCCCATGATGCATCCATTTTTAGACGCTTTTTTTCTACCTCGGGCACGAGGGCGAGCGCAAAATCAGCCACGAAGTCGGCTAGAATTTGGGACTTGATAGCCGTTCGGTGTTGAAATTCAATATCATACCCCCATATCCCCCGCCGCCCCCTGAATCTGATGGCCCATTTGGCGAGCCGGCCCAACAATTCAGGCTTATGCAATATATTTCGAAGAGGATATGTTGTTAAAACACATATATGGTGGCTTTGAAAATAAGGTTTCAATTTTCTAGCCGCACTTACTAATGCAAGAGATAATTTTTCTAAGTGTGGATACCAGGTTTCAACATCTCCCAGGGTTCGACTCACATAGTATACAGGGAATTGCGTACTTTGCTCATCTCGAACCAAAATGCCACTTACTGCTATTTCGGACACTACCAAATACAGATATAGTGTTTTTTCCTCCTTTGGGGTGTGGAGCAAAGGTGGGCTTAAGAGATATCATTTTAAACCTTCCAAGGCGTGTTGGCACTCCGAGGTCCATTCAAAGTTGTTTTTCTTTTTATTCAGGGAGAAGAAGTGATGGCTCCGATCTGATGACCTCGAGATAAATCGTCCTAACACTGCTATCCGCCCGGTCAACCGTTGTACTGCCTTTACGTTGTTCACCACCGTAATTTCTTCGATGGCCTTGATTTTGTCGGGGTTGATTTCAGTCCCCCTGTTTAATACCATGAAACCTAAGAATTTGCCCGATCCTACAGCGAAGGCGCACTTCTCAGGGTTGAGGTTCATGTTGTAGCTTCTGAGGATGTCGAAAGTTTCCTACAAATGAGTCAAATGGTGCTCTGCGTGCAGGGACTTAACTAGAATGTCGACAATGTAATCTTCCATAGATCTGCCTATTTGATGTTCAAACATTTTATTAACTAAGAGTTGGTATGTGGCCCCTGTGTTTTTTAGTCCGAAAGGCATTACATTGTAGCAGTACGTGCCATACTTCATAATGAACGAAGTTTTCTCCCTATCCTCGGGGTTCATCTGAATCTGATTATACCCGGAGTAGGCGTCGAGAAAGGTGAGAGTCTCGTGGCCGGCCGTGGCATCAATCAATCGATCGATGTTGGGCAGTGGGAATGAGTCCTTAGGGCATGCTTTATTTAAGTCCTTATAATCTACGCATATTCTTAACTTATTCCCTTTCTTGGGGACCACTACAACATTAGCCAACTACTCCAGATACTTTACTTCCTTGATGGACCCTATTTTGAGGAGTTTTGTTACGTCGTCTTTGATGAACTCATGCTTTAACTTGGACTGAGGCCTACTTTTTTGCTTCACCGGTTTGAACCTGGGGTCAACGCTCAGTCGATGGGTGGTTACTTCTGGGGAGATCTCTGTCATATCTAAGTGGGACCAAGCAAAGCAATCAATGTTGTCAATAAGAAATTGAATGAGTTTTTTCCTGAGTTCGGGGGTTATTCTCGTTCCTAGGTATACCTTTCGATATGGTAGGTGTTCCAAAAGAACGGTTTGTTCCAGCTCTTCGACCGATGATCTTGTTGCGTCCGACTCTTCGGAGGCAACGAAAGTTCAAGGAGTGAGGAAGTCTTCCTCTTGGTATTCGGGGACCAGCCTATATTTTGGCCCCTCCGAGGTAGAATATATGGGCTTAGGAGCCATGTGCACTGCGAAACATTTCTTTTGCAGCATGTTGTTCCCCATACACTATTTTTATGCCATCTGCTATTTGGAATTTTAACATCTGGTGGAGAGTCGACGGTATTTCCCTAATGATGTGTATCCATGGCCTTCCTAGCGGGGCATTGTAACTCGTGTCCCCTTGGATGACATGAAACCTGGTATCTCGAACTGTACCGGACACATCAACTGGGAGGACGATCTCCCCCTTCATTGTTTCGCTCTCCAAATTAAGCCCTCTGAGGGCATTAGAATCGGGTACGATTTGGTCAAGCAGCTTGAGCTGCTCCACTACCCTGAATCTGATAAGATTGTCCGAGCTACTTGGATCCACGAGCACACACTTAATTTGAACGTTATTTAAGAGGAAAGACGTTACCAACACATCGCTATGTGTTTGGGGTAATGCTTCGATGTCTTCCTCTCTGAACACAATAGTTCTTTTAGGTATACAATTTTGAGTTCACTCTTTCGTGGCGGTGGGCAATTTGGCATGTTTGAGCACAGGTTCTTATGGTTCGCGTTCCTCAGGATCGTTGTTTTCACGTGCATTTACTGAATTAGACATTTTCTGACCTGAAATTGAAGATTCTCGGACAAGAAAAAGTGTGAAGAATAACTTGTGTTTTTAGAAAACTAGCACTAAAATGATTACTATTATTTTTAGCCTCACGGTGGGCGCCAAACTGTTTACCTTGAAAATGGTAATTACAATTATATTTGATTATGTGGTTCTAAAAATATGTGATCTATTTTAATACCGGTTGGTTAAGAAATAGATGCTGAGTATGAAGCGAGAAGAATGAAATCAATGCAAAAAGAAGTAAGTAAAGCAAACCAGGCTCCAAAGAGGCCAGTCTCGAGGGTGGTCGGGCAGGCCTCGAGGTCGAGCTCGAAGATCTTGACTAAGGGCAGTCGACGATAGTATAACAATATTTAAGGCCTTAAGGTTGGCCTATTTATGATCAATAATAAGCAATAAATGGAGAATAACTCAAGAACACAATAAAAGAGAAACAATAATTTAATGAGACAATTGGAGAGAATGTTCTTCTTAGAGTGCAGAGGATGTTCTTGTTTTTGTATATTGAATATCATATCTTACAAAGTGACAAAGGTCCTCTCTATATATGAGAGGAAATCCCAACATGGTACATGTGTAATTAATGCAAGGAGATATGACTGGTACAGCCATATGATGCCACGGTACGGGCCCATACTATTTTGTGTACTTTGTCAGCTTTAACCACACACTTTCTGGGACTTCCCGCTTTCCCATAATGTTCTTCGATGCTTGCCCTTCACCGAGGTATATTGACTCCTCGGAATACTTCCTCGAGGGGTGCGTCTCGGGGTTAAAATTCGAACTCTATGTCGACACAGCCGAGGCCAATTTACTCGGAGTGCTAAAGAAGCCCGAAAATCGGCCTTGCCCGGTTTCACCGTATAAAAAATCAAGGTTCGACAGGCACACAGGGCCGATAGAAGCACCCCGTCTATCTGAGTACAATTTCAACATTGATGTTTCAGGTATAGTATCGGTCATCGGTAAAATCAAAGATACCAGGTGGCCGAGACCCGTACTATCGGATCCTTCTCAAAGGAACCCCAACCTGATATGCGAATTTCACGGTATGCACAGCCATAGGACCGAGGATTGCAGACAGCTCCGAGAAGAGGTGGCCCGACTGATTAGCAAGGGTCACCTTCGAGAGTTCCTCAGCGACCGAGCCAAAAACCAATTCCGGGAAAGAGAGGCAAACAGGAAAAATGAAACAGAAGAACCACAACACATCATCCACATGATTATTTGAGGAGTCAACGTACCCTAGGAACCCATGTTCAAACGAATAAAAGTATCCATCACCAGGGAAAAGCGAACTCGGAGCTACATACCTGAAGATGCTCTTTCATTCAGCGAAGGGTACATCGAGACCTTGTCTCAACCTCACAATGAAACACTGGTAATTTCTTTTCTTTTGAATAAATTTCAAATTAAACGTGTGCTCGTGGATCCAGGTAGCTCGGCCAACATAATTCGGTTGAGGGTGGTAGAGAAACTCGGTTTGCTCGACCAGATCGTGCCCACCTCCCATGTCCTCAACAGATTCAACATAGCGAGCGAAACAACGAAAGGGGAAATCACCCTCCTATTCAGCGTGGCCTACAACTCAAAACACCAAGTTTCATGTCATCGAAGGCGACATTAGATACAACGCATTAATCGGAAGGCCATGGATTCACAATATGAGGGAGGTACCATCAACCCTTAATCAAATGATGAAGTTCCCCATGAAGGATAGAATAAAAACAATGTACAGGGAATATTGCGCGGCAAAAGAAATGTTCACAGTGCATGATGTGGCGCCGATTCCAGCACCTTCTACATCGAAGGAGCCAAAAAAACAAGCAAGTAGTCGAGTAAGAAATCACAAACTGCATCCTCGATGAACAATTAAAGGACTGTGTCACGCCCTTGGAACGAGTAACTGAAGCATATCAGGGCTTGAACGCCACCACAGTTAAGGTACAACCCTCTCCCTCTTTCCTTCATGTTTTACACTAACTTGTGTGCAGGTGTTCGATTGAAAAGAATCGAAGCACCCTCCAGCTTGAAGATCTTAGGTTTTAAAACATGTGTTGTGCTCTTTTTCCCTCACGTCGGATTTTATCCCAAATGGGTTTTACCGACGAGGTTTTTAACGAGACAACACCCATATGCTATCTGAGGATAACTCACCAAGTATTCAAGGCTCCTCTCCAATCGACCTCAAATACTGGGGGCCACCCCCGGGAGATCACTAAAATATGCCAAAGAGGGTCTCAAAAGGAGAATTATGTATTGGACCAAACGGTCAAATGAACCTTGTCCACATAGAACAATCGAACCCTCGATGGTCAAAACATGTATACTTGTACCAAGTAATCGGAGAAGAATATTTTATCATCAAAACACTTCGCGCATCAGAAAAGTCTGCTACCTTTAAAAAAAGCGGCCCCAGGGCCCAAAATTTATCGACCACTCGGGAACTGTCCTCGACAGTCACCCCATCGAGTAACCAAAAACTCGAAGCCGTAAGACCTCAGGGCCGGCAACTTCGAACTCATAAGCCCTCTACGAGGCAACATCAAAACATAACCCCTCCATGAGGAAATATCGACTCTGGCTCAGGGACTATCCTCGACAGTCGGCTCAAAGCTGTAAGACCTCAAGGCTGGAAACTTAAAACTCATAAGCCCTCCATGAGGCAATGTCAAAACAATAAGACCTCAAGCAAGGCATTTACTGACTTATAAGACCTTAAAAGGGCATAGTCCCGATATCAAAGTCAAGGCTGTATATCAAACTTGTAAGACCCCTAAAAAGGCATACCTTCGATATAGACGCTGAGGCTATCTCACTTGGGGACTGAAAGGCTATGGTCAAATACAAATGACCACCGTCATAAGGCTCTGGCCAAACTAACGCGACTCGGAGACGTCCGACTATCGCCATAAAATCACAGGCCTCCAATTACTTCAAAAAAATATCGAAAAGAACCGGTTAAAAGTCATACCGACCTAAAGCATAAGAGCCCAAGTCGCCAGCTAAACTAATGGTTGTACGGACCTGAAGCGTAAGATCCTAAGTCGCTAGCTACACTAAAGGTCGTACCAACCTAAAGCGTAAGAGCCCAAGTCGCCAGCTACACTGAAGGTCGTACTAACCTAACGCATAAGAGCCTAAGTCGCCAGCTATAGGTCGTACCGACCAAAAACCCCTCAGGGCCGATTTAAAAACCTAAGGATCGATGAGCTCGAGTCGAATCCGATTTGGAGATTAAGCTCGAAATGGTTAACTAAAGCGCCTAAGGGCTAAATGCATAAGAGCCTAAATCGCCAGCTACACCGAAGGTTGTACCGACCTAACGCGTAAGAGCCCAAGTCACCAGCTATAGGTCGTACCGACCCAAAATTCCTCAGGGCCGATTTAAAAACTTAAGGGTCGATGAGCTCGAGTCGAATCCGACTGGGAGACTGAGCCCAAAATGGTTAACTAAAGCGCCTAAGGGCCAAATGCATAAGAGCCCACGGGCCAGCCTAAAAATCCTCAGGGCCTATTTATAACCCCAAGGGTTTCATCTTGAAGTCCAATGCATCGGGCTAATTATTGACAAGCAAATCAGAAAAAACAAAGAATCTTTCATATATGTATGTGTATTACAAATATGCATTTACAATGCTCCCACGGGAGATTTTACAAAGAACAAAGAAGGAAAATCTAATCTACTCTAGGGACCAGTTCCCTCGGAAGCCTTTAAATACCAACATCGTCACCGAAGAAAGGAAAAACTTGGCGTCGATCTCATTCGCCTTGGCCTGCTTTATCTCTTTAGAGAGAGCAAAGCCCCTAGCATGAATCCCTTCGAGCGTCTCCCTCCGAGACCTACAACGTACATACTCATTGCCCCTCCTCTCTCTATCAAAAGATCCCCTCATCTCGACTCGAGCATCTGCAGCATCTTTCATATAAACGACCACCTTCTAATCGACCTTTGCTCTAGCTTCTTCAGCTTCAGCCCGGGCATCCACGACCTCGGCCTTCATATTTAAAAGATAAGTATCGAGTTTGGCAATCCTGCTTATTTGAATTGAGATCTCTTCTCGGGCATTACGAAGTTGTATCTCGAGGGCAGCAGCCTTGGCCAAAGCATTCCTTTATGCCGCAACATGAACGCCTATCTACGCCTTCAATGCATGACATTCAGAATTCACTTGCCCGACCTCACCCCCAAAGGCGTTCCAGCATTTCCGTTTTTCTCTTCAACTGAAACACCGAAACATTAGTTTCCAGAAGCGGGAAAGGGAGCATGCACTCCTTCAGGATAAGGGTTACCTGATGATCGAGGTTGCTTTCATAATTTCGACTCCGATGCATCTCCGTGTGAAGATGTATCAACTCTTTCGTCTTGTTATTGCAAAGAAGCTTGAGAGATTTTTCCTTACCCAAAGCTTCCCGCAACTTGGTCTCACAGTGAAGCAGCTCGAACTTGAGTTTGTCAAAAACCTACAGAAGAGAAACATCAGTTCAAGGAATGAAGATTCATAGCTGAAAAGCCAGCAAGGTCGAACAAAACTCACCTCGAAATAGAGCCGGTGAGCCTCCTCAAAAGTTGAACATGCATCTACTGGCCTGGCCCCATCGGCCCAAGTTGAACCGCTCTCAATAAGGGCATGTCCACTCGAAACCCCACTTGGTTCGGGTGACCCCTGGTCTCGGGAGGCCCCTAGTCTGTAGCGTCCCTCGAAGTATCTTTGAGGGTAGAAGCAGACGATGGTGCAGGACTCTTGCTCTTTCTCTCTCGAGGAAACTCTTCTTCAAAATTAGAAGTCTCAGGCCTGGCAGAATCGGGAACCTCGGAAGGGCCCCCGGCTCGAGTCGTAGACAAAGAATCATCCTCCCGAGGAGAGCTGATGTCCACAGAATGACCGACGTATATAAAGCTCTCCTCAGCGACGTCATATCCTTTACGTCTCCGAGAAGGCCCCAAACCATTGAGAATGTCTTTATCTGTAGAGGATCTTTTTCTCTTATTATCCTCCCTGGGGCCTTCCTCTCATCGAAAGGGCATGGTCTCATTTCAGAAAATCCACAAACACATGTGGTGGCAGAGTTAGTACATATAAATGAAAGCGCTACTCAAAAGGCAACCACACGGTCCATACCATGATGCTTTGCTTCCCATCTTCCTTCGACAGATCACGCCACTTGCGTTCATCATATGTTGAGGAGGCTGTCAGCCTCCGACTCCAGTCCGCAAGATGGGGGACCTCCTCCGGCACTCACGGGACCGGTGAGAAAGAGAAAAAGAAACACTCTTATGGATAGATAGGAGCAAAAAACACTAAGGTACGACATGGTACTTACGTCTGAAGTTCCATTTTTTGGGAAATGGCAGGAACTCCACAGGAATGATATCGACGGTCCTCATTCAGACAAACCAACTCATCCATCCTCCGTTCTGGTCCTCATCATCGCTGGAAATGAAAGTCCTAGTGTACCGGCGTCGTAAAGCAACCAGGCGAAGACAATGTTGGGGCTGATATAATCTATTAATATGGCTAAGGGTAAACTCGAGCCCAGCCTTTTCGGTAAAGTACCTCATCATCAACACTATCTGCCAAAAGGAAGGATGAATCTGAGCTTGGGTGACTTGGTACCTTTTGCAGAATTCAAGCACAAGTCGCTCAAGGGGGCCTAATGTAAATGGGTATGTATATACAGTCAAGAATCCTTCTACATGGGCCATAGTAGTCTCTTCTCGGGAAGGTATCTGCAACATCACGTTTTCTCCCCATCCGTAGTCTCTCCTCACGGCCTCGAGGTGACTCTCCTCTATCGACTGAATAAACCTCGAAGCGTGCTCTCGATGGCCTAGAGCATCGAAGGTTTCTCTAAAGTAAAGTCCTTCTTCAGAGAATAATAGTACGAGGTCAACTCACCATACGTCGGCGGTGTACCACCGGCCAAGCTAGGAGCAAAGGTAGAATTTCCCTCTTCTTGGTGAATGGATTTGGGCACGGCAACCATAACTACTCCAACAAAGGTAACGAGGAAGAGATGAAAATAGTTTTGCAAGATGAGAAAAGGAAGAGTACATTGAAAGGAAAGATAGTTTTGCAAAGTTGCAAGGCTTCTAATGAAGAGTAAGCAAGAATGTATATAAAGTAAGCGGTGGCTATTGAACTACTTTAAAAGCCATTTAATTCTGGCAAAGTTGTCATAACGTTTGGGGAAATGTACTGGTGGGGCCACCTCGGTCACTTCACGTTCATATCACATAAATGACATTGTCGCACTGTGTTCGAGGGATCAAAGCTCCCATGCCGAGTTAACCTCGAAAAGGTGTCCGATCTCGAGGGGATCCTCTATTGCAAGTACGGGTTCCGAAGGGCTAAAAGTCAAAGCTCGAAAGTCAACTTTTGCGCAAGCATTGTAGAACAAAGTTTGCAGATATGTAACAACGAGGTATTTTATTTCAAAAAATGCATTTACAAATGTGTTTCTAATAAAAGTCCCCCGAGGGTCCCATATACAGAAAGACAAAAAAGAAAAACAGTTGGAGAATATACTCTTTGCCTTCGCTGCTGCTGAGTCACCTTCAGAGCCCTCGTCCGACGTAGTCGGCATTTCCGATTCTTCCTCCAGGGCCCTGGCTTCTTCGATCTCGGCAGAGAGATCTACGCCCTTAGCGCTCATTTCCTCGAGGGCTTGCCTCCTGGCTTGAATACGGGCATAAGAAATTTCCCGAGCCAGCTTTAGCTCGGCCTTCTTGGATATCTCCCTGGCCCAATCATTCACAGCAGCAGCATCTCTCTTGTATGAGGAGACAAATTCATTGGCCTCATACTTGGCCGCAGATAGTGAAGCAGCCTCCTCCTAAGAACCTCGAAGAAGGTATTGAACCGAGGATAACTTCCCCCGAAGCGCCTCCCTCTTTGAAGCCGCGGCATCATTCAGCCGAACCAGCTCGAGGATTTCGGCATCCTTGGCCGCAACTTCCTCTCGGAGCCGCTCCACCATGGCATCTTTCTACCTAGCCTGAAGAACGCTGAAAATAAATCGATCAACACAAGACATTGCAATGAAAAATAAAAGTGTGGGTACCAGCGTACCTGTTCGATAAAGTCGTCCCTCTCTTGGAGCGCTCTCTCCAAGCTTGCCTGGAGGTTGATCAATTCCTCCTCTTTTCGGGCACTTAGAGCCTCCAGCTCGACCGACTCCGACATAAGCTTCTCAAGCTCCTCCCCATGATGAGTCAAATCATCTTGCATATTGGAGAAGGCTTGGTCATACAGCTTCTTGACCTACAACACAGAGAAGGAAAATCAGAAAACAAGAATAGAAAATCAAAGAACAGCATATTATTTCTCGAATGTCACCTACTGTTTGAGCCTCTCGGCTTCCTCGAGGGCAATGGGGGCATCAACATCAGTCTCCTCATCTACGCCCTCGAAATAATCTCTAAACGTATCATCCTCTCCACGAGAGGTCTCCAAACCGGGTACACCCCTAACTTGGGCATCTCGTATCTCCCCTAGAGAAAACGTCGGGCCCGAGCGAAATCCATCAGTAGCATCAGCCTCTATCGATGCTTCTTCCCGATCCCGGAAATCTCCAGTAGCAAGCCCTCCGAGCTCCTCAACACAGATTGTTCCATGTTCGATGAGCGTCTCGAAAACTACACCCAAGCCCTCCTCGAGGGCCTCCTACACACGGTGGGTTCGCATCGACTGCCTCCAACTTAGTGGACGACCGCCCAACAACTCTCGAAGCATCGGTACTTTGTTTTGATTCCCTTTGGTGTCATCGCTCTCTTCCTCGGCCCGCAGGCTCTTAGCATCTGTCGAGGACAAGACTGTGGCATCGTTCTCAGGCTTTCGAGCCTTTGACCTTTTTGATTTTGGAGACTCCGTTGAGGCCTCCTTCTTCCTTTTCTTATCCTTGGCGGTCTTCGGAGCCTCTTCCTCACCAGGTGGGGGCGGTCTCATCAACACGCCTTCACAAAGGCCTGCACAAACGTGTTATATCAAAAAATATCACCATCAAAATTTCTTGCAAAGAATAAGAAAATAATAGGAACAAGAAAATACTGTGGTTCTTTTCCTGCTACCTTATTTTAGCCAACTCACGCCATACGCGTTTGTTATATGAAAAGGCGGAGTCTAAAATCCTGATCCACCTCGTAAGGTCTTGGACCACGCCAAGGAACCATATAGTGGCTATACAGTCGAAAGAAAGATGATTCAGAACTGGTAAAAAGAAAAAAAAGGTGGTAAAGCGTAATCAATATATGGATACTTACGTTTCATTTTCCATTCCTCCGGGAATGGAAGCCTATCAGCGGGGATGACGTCCGAAGTTTTGATTCTAACAAATCCGATCATCCATCCTCGATATTTATCCTCGTCGATGCAGGCGAGGAATGCCTTGGAGGATCGATGGTGCAGTTTTATTAGGCCCCTGCGGAAGAAGCAAGGGCTGTACAATATGATGAGATGGTCGAGGATGAAATTCATTCCCTCAACCATGTTGGCAATATGTTGAAACATATATATAATCCTCCAAAAATAAGGATAGATCTGACCGATTTTCACTCGCTATTGATGACAAAAATCAAGAATCACTGGGTCAATCAGTGGAGAAGAAGATTCGATCGGGCTTAAGGTGAAGGGGTATAAATATACACTGAGAAAGCCATCCTTATGCGTGACTATGCTTTCACCAGCTGTAGGGATCTCTACTCGGTCCACCTCCCCCCAACGGCAGTCAAGTTTTACCCTCTCTATATCTGATACTACACTTATGTATCGGGACATGGGCTCGCATCGACCCGGTGTAGAAGGGGTGTTTCGATTGTAAAGTCAGAGATGGTGTCGAAAAGGCTATGGATGCATTGCTCGATGGTAGGAGGAGTTTTGGACTTGATCTTAGATGGGAGTGATGAAGAAGCGGCTCCCTCTTTTTGAGGAACCGCTTTGGAAGTTTTTGCCATGATTACATTCGAGTTTTGAAGTAAGAAGACGAAGAAACAAACACAGACAGAAGATAAGAATGGAAAGCACTTATCAAAATTTGAAGATTTGGAGAAGATGAAGAAGATGCAAAATTATGAAAAGGCAAGTGATTGGAGTATTTATAGAGGCCCTTTGGTCATGCTTGAAGCGGAAGGGTCGAACCTATGACGGTTCGTGGGCTTCTCAAGAATTGTGTTGACAACGACCTCTGCGCAGCTTTTTATGTCACATCATTTAATGCTCTGAAGGGACTGATGTCATAATAGGGGTGTCGAAGAGGCAGTAAGTCAAGACCATTTCTTATCACTCTATTCTGAAATGCGGGGACTATCTGTATACGGCTGAAATTGGAGAGCCCGATTTTACGGTCATTACGACACTCAGAAAGGCTCGAATGTTTGAGTTTAGGCATCGAGGGGGAATATCGAAGGCCCTCGACCTCGAGGAAGTCCAAATCGGAGATCAACATGGAAAGGCGGGAAATTCCCAAAGGGCATGTGGTTAAAGCTGACAAAATACATGAAATAGTACAACCCCGTATCGTGGTTTTAATGGGTGTACCAACCATCTCTCTTTGCATTAATTACACATGTACTATATTGGGATTCCCGCTAATATATATAGGGGACCCTTGTCACTTTGTAACACAAATGATACTCAATACACAAAACTAAGAACATTCTCTTCCCTATAACTCAAACATTATTTACAATTGTCTCATTGATTTATTGTCTTTCATTGTTCATTAATTTTTCTTCATTCATTATCCGTTATTAATCACAAATAGGCCATATTTGAGGCCTTCTACACCGTCGAATCACTTTTGACCGCCCATTATCGAGCTCCTGAGCCCAACTTCGAGGCCCATTCAGACCGACCTCGAGACCCTGTCTCCTCACTGCTCGGTTTGTGTAATCTTGTTATCCTTCACCTTTATTTAGTTTTCTCACCCCTCACTTAGCATCTACTGCCTAAAAAACTATTATTAAAATAGATCACGTATTTTTAGAACCACAAAATCAAATATAATTGTGATTACCATTTTCAAGGTAAACACTTTCCTAACTGCCTATCTTTATTTGAAATTATTATTATCTCTTCTGTAATTGTACATCCTTAATTGAGGCCATGATTATCCTTTATGTTGCTTATCCTTAATTGTAATTTTTGTGCCTCTTTCATGAGTGCTAAATCCTAAATGAAGTTAGTTATCCTTTACTATAGTTGTCTTGTCCTTATTTAGAATTATCGACTCGTGATATCTCCCTTGTTGTTGAATTGCACTTATGTGGAGGTAATTGATACACAGTATCTCTTCCTTGTTGACCTATTGCTTGGTGGTATCGTTATTTTCTGTTGTGTCTTTCCTTGTGAGTTCGTTTCTTCCGTTCCTTTGAGTTCTAGAATTTCTGAGTTGATGTCACACCCCAACCTCGGGGAGCACGACACCGGTGCTCAACCGAGTGAACCCAGTCAAGCAAGCCTACTAGACATTTCCTACCCGAATCGTTTATGATCAAAAGGAGACACACTACCATTAGTTAAACTGTGGAAAGATTATATATGCAAACATTACAAGTTCATTTTAATTTATTTTCGTTACACCATAGTTAAGTTCCCAAAAATACATACACTTTACAATTTAATGGAACAAGAGTTCAAAATACACATAATCCGTTGACCTTTCTAATACCCATATACAACCCACATCGTGTCTACGGAGCCTCTAAATAGATAAAAAAGAGTATCAAAATTGTCTACAACAAGGCCCCGTCTATACCTCAAGTAAAATACATAAGGAACAAAAGATGTACGACCCCGAAATGAAATGGGGCTCACCAAGACTGCTGAGAAGAGGATGCACCACTAGCTGCGATCGACACTATCACCTATGGACCCACCTACAGCCATTCAAAAATGTAGCGCCCCCGACAAAAGGGACGTTAGTACTGTCGAATGGTACTAGTATGCACAACTAAATACCATCTTAATAAAATGAACAATAATTACAAAAGGTAAAGCAATATGAGATCAATAAGAGCTTCAAGCAATACTAGAACATCAAGTAAGGGTCACATAAGTTCTTAATCAAATTGCATCTTATAAGTTGGTAATATTTGGTGCCATGTGCTACAATCCACAATACCACCATGTTCTTACACGGAGTCCGATCTCAACCCCATCGGCTAGGTCATCTCAATCGAGACATCAACCATATCCTCATTTTCAATCATCAATCCCAACACATTTTTCACCATGTATGTGGCATGGCATCCGGTCATGGCTCGATCATCTAGGCCATCTCAATTGAGACGGCATCAATCAATCATCTCACTTTACATTTCCTTCCCATCTTTTGATACATTGGCACGAGGGGCCTTATTAATTAATCGTTCTTGGCTCTTGGCCGTATTTTACATTTTCAAGTTTGCCCCTTTTACACATTCAACATTATTATCACATCAATATAAACAAGGTATTTCGTTCGAGACTTATTTACACACGGGAACAATTTAGATTCTAGAGCACACAGAGGCTTTTCACACAATTTGACATAATAATCTTCATTCAAATTTGACTTGAAGTTTGAGCACTTGTAACACATATTCCACGTCTTTAACACATTATGATAACATGATGAAAGCACAGGAACATATAGGGAACCTATATCTATCAATGCAAGAACATTTGGAATAGCAAGTTTTACACAATTAGTTTGGGACATACACCGATTTCATGAATCAACAAGGGTTCAATTCTAAGAAGAGGGGGTTTTAGCCATACATACCTCGATTTTCAAGAATTGGAAGGACGATCAATACTTTAGCCCATTTGAGCACATTATCAAGCACTAGGTATACATTATGTTTTTTAAGATCTTTTGTGAAAGATTCAATCAACCCATACCCCATCATTTACCATTTTTAGCTCATATTCATCCTATGTAACTTCACCACCCATGTATGCAAAACAAAAAACCCTCAATCCCATGAACTATCTTGCTAATCACCCATTTTAGTTTAGATTTCGAAATTATGAGCTGGGCATAGATTCTTACCTTTAAGGAGAAGACTTAGAGAACTTCACTTGACAATCTTCAAGGTTTTATGCAATAATTGAGGAATAATTAGATGGAGATCACTCTTTCACTCTAAAGCATCATAAATATGCTTAAAATGAACCATAACATATGATTTAACAACATGGGATCGGGTTTAAAATTTAGAAATTTGGAGCCCCGACACGCATCTGTGGTCACATATGTGACCGTATAATGGCTATGCGGTTCACAAAATGACCGCAAAAGTGGCCCTCAGGGGCTTGAATTTTCTGCCCCGGTCTGCGATCAATATGCGGTCCGCAGACCTGTTCTGTCATTGCATAATGAACCACAGAACCTCCCTTCGCAAAGTCCCAAGGACAATTATGCGATCAATATGCGGCCAGCAAAATGGTTATGCGATTGCATAATTGGCCGCGAAACTAACCTTAAAATTGTCCAAATTGACTGTCTCTCTCTGCGGCCAAAATGCGGTCCGCGGAGTGATTATGCGGCCGCATAATGGGCCACAGAAACACACTATTCTACAAAACATTTTCCTATAACTCAATAGTGTACTGTTCAATCCAAAAATTCTGAACCGCGGCTCGCAAGCTCGCCCCAAAGAATTTCTAATATTATAACACATAAATCTAACTTGGCACCACAAAATTCTGGGTTTTTAGGTAAAAAATTTTACGGGGCCTTACAGTTGATTTATTTATTATACTCTGTGTTATTGTCATTGTTGTTGTTGTACTTGTTGTTGTGATGCACGAGGTTTCTGATGTGCGGTTATTGTTGTGATGCATGAGGTTTCTGTTGTATGGGTGCTATTGTGTTGCACGAGGTTTCTGCCATGCTATTGTTACTATTGATATTTGCACATGTGGCATAAAAAGGCGGGCTATATATTGTCACGACCCAACCTATGGACCGCGATGGGCACCTGGTACCTTACTCAACCGAGTACCAACATAACATATCTTTCTTATCATACTATCACGGGTAAATGTGTTAAAATGGTCATCATGACATAATTGAAATAAAACATAAGGGAATGCTAGACATAGGATGATCTAACATGATATAGAAACTTATACATGTGACATACGCGTCTATAAGGCTGACATGACCATTTTTAAACTCAAATCATAGGCCGACAAGACCATACAATTATCCATATACCTGACATTTGTCTACAATCTTCTAAGAGTACATAAACATCAAAAAGATCGGGACAGGGCCCCACCATACCAGTCAATGCATGTCCCAATCATACTGACCAAATAGGTAACTAGTGGAGTGCAGCAACACCTTCCACTGAGCTAATATCCTGCTAGGAGGGACTGTCAACCTGCCTATCGGGACAGCCTTTACCAGCCTGTCCCCCACCTCTGGGCGGTCGGGCGGCTGGTGCTGTAATCATAGGCTGATAGCTCTGCTATACTGACTTGCCCCGAAGCCTAGGACAAGATCTCTTTATGTGACCAAAATCTCCACACTCGTAACAAACTCTCGGCACCATACACTGCTGCCCTAAAGACTGGCCTTGATGGCCGGAATACCCACTGGTGGAACCCTGAATGGATGGAAGACTATATGAACTCTCTGGCATGGCACTGAAATAAGGCCTCACTGGAGCACCTCGAGGAGGTGATAGTGCTGAGTGTGGGGTCCTGCTGGGCTGACCCCTCCCAAACTGACCTCTGCCCCTAGCTAGGGCTTCTCTAAACTCTCTAAAGTATCGGGTCCTCTTGTTCTGTTGTAACTGCTCTCTACCTCTCTAACAGTAGCCCTTAATCCTTCGAGCAATCTCCACCACTAGCTGATAACTTGTGCCCATCTCAACCTCCCGGGCCATGCTAGCCCAAATAGTGGGGTGTAATCCCGCAACAAATATTCGCACTCTCTACCTCGGTAGGAAGTATCATAAGAGCATAGCGATACAACTCAGAGAATCTCACCTCATAGTCGGTTACTAACATATGGCCCTGCTCAAGCTGCTCAAACTGATGCCGCAACTCCTCCCTCTCGAAGGACGGAATGTATCTACCCAAGAAAAGCTTTGTAAACTGGACCCATGTAATAGGAGGAGAACATGCTGGTCTTCCAAGTACGTAAGACTGCCACCATCTATGGGACCTGACCTCCAACTCGAAAGTAGTAACGTCAACCCCATCAGACTCTAATATCCTCATGTTGTGCAATCTGTCCCTGCACCTATCAATGAAATCCTGAGCATCCTCATGACACTCACCTCCGAAGATAGGAGGGTGTAGCCTGGTCCATCTTTCCAATAGCTTATGCGAATCACCATCCGCAACTGGTCTGGGCTCAGGTGCTACTGCTGCAACTGGTTGGGCCCCATCCGCGGGTAGTGCACCCGGAGTCTGATATATCGCAGCTGCATGTCCTGGGCCCTGGGCAGTAGGGGTTTGTGCTCCCCCACCCGCCTGAGATGTGTCCAGGTCCGCTGGAAATAAAACATCCTAGGTCATGGTATCCATGAACCGCATCATACAGCCCATAACCTCCTGGAAGCCCGGCGCTGTCATGAAATCCACCGGGGCAGGATCTGATGTGGGCACCTCGCCCTGCTCTTCAACGATAGGATCCTCTGCTGGATCTGCTAGTGGTACAACTGGAGAAGCTCTAGGACGCCCTCGTCCCCTACCTCGGGTCGATGCCCTTCCCCGACCTCTCACTCGGCTTCTAGAAACGGGGGGAGCGGCTCCTCCCAGGGCTGGAACGTTGGTTATATGCATCCTCGCCATCTGTGAGAGAATAGAAGAGTGAAATTTAGTATACCGTCAACTGCACAATAGAAGATGAATAAAGAGAGATTTCCTAACACCCCATAGCCTCCCTAAGAGAAATACAGACGTCTCTGTACCGATCCTCAAGACTCTATAAGGTTTGCCCATTACTTGTGAGACCTACGTGAACCTAGAGCTCTGATTCTATGTTGTCAGGACCCAAATTCCATATAAGGTCGTGATGGCGCCCAACACCGCTGCCAGGCAAGACAACACTAATCAACTTGTGGGTTCTCATTCATTTTACCAAAACATTTCCAATATTTACTTATCTTAAATTTGACACATTCGATAATAACGAATAGTTTAGGCAATTTAAAGCTGAAATGACCAAATGAAGTCATAATTAAGTAACTACATTCCAAAAGAATAGTCTACTAGTGTGTATTCCAAGGACCTAGCGTCACAAGTATGTGTGCATATAGTAGAATATACAAAAGAAAGACCACCCAACCGTTTGAAATAAATAGACATGTACAAGCAAAAGAAAACTCTGGTATGCTGCTGAACGGCTTGAATGGGCAGCTCACCGTAAGTCCTGGTCCAAATCAAGAATGTGCTCCCGGCGGATAACTAGAGGCACCTACCTCAGATCTTGTACAATTAAGTACAAAAGCATAGTATGAGTACATAAACAATATGTACCCAGTAAGTATCTAGTCTAACCTCAAAGAAGTAGTGATGAGGAGTCGACTTTGACACATACTAGGGCCAACAATATAGTGAAGTAAGAATTTCAAATAAACACAACATGAGGAAATAATAAACATTCAGAATGCGAAATAGCTAAACGACTTTATCATCAAAACAGAAGGATCCGAACACTTCCTTTCTTTACAAACATTCACCAAATAGTAAATCTACGCCAGTTAAATAAAGTACTTCCAATACTTTTATAATACATACATACCCCCGAGGACGTTCGGTCCGATCCAACATAAAAATAAAAAATGTGCACTGCCGAGGGTCGAACGACGCGAACCATAGATGCATCTATTACCCCTCTACCGAATCATTCATGCGACACAGTCAAACATAAAAGTAAGGAAATAACGCGCTCGCGAATCATTCATGCGACACAGATTTAAATATATAAGTAAAAGATTACCCCGCTCGAAAATCATACCTGTGACACGGTTAAAAATAGATTTTTTCTCAAAATACTTTAGTATTCCTCCATCCTTTTTAAAATATGAAGTTCAAATGGAAGCCTTCAATGTCCCGACATTTATATCAAGTTTAAATTCCTCCCATAACGTTTAACAACAACTAAATTCCGCTACTTTAGAAGGCAAACCATAAATATAGAGTAACAACTATATCAACATAGCATGATGTAGGCCTAAACTACCCAGAAATTTGCAAGATTTGTAGCTACGTACGGACTCTCGTCACCTAGTGGATGTGTATCCCCCACATATATTCATACATCAAATGCAAAGTCGCAAATGCGACAATATCATCGCAAATGCGAACCTGGGCTCTCTTCTACTGGGTTCACAAATGTGAAAAAAATGTCGCATATGCGACCGCTGCCCAGCTCAGGATTATTTAGTTTTGTGAAACCTTCATCGAAAATGCGAGTTCGCAAATGCGAGTTCGCAAATACGAACAAATCCTCGCATTTACGAGGCATGCAATAGCATCCCACAACACCAGAAAAAAACTGGAGTGTTTTCACTCCTAACGCATGTCCGAAACTCACCCGAGTCCTCGGGGTTCCACTCTAAATACTCACACAAGTCCAGCAACACTATACGAACTTGCTCGCATGATCGGAACACTGAAATAACATCAAAACTAAGAATTACACCCTAAAACCATTTGAATCAAACTTATGAACTTTAAGTTCTTCAATCTACTTCTAACGTGCCGAAACGTACTTATACTACTTGGATTGATTCCAAATTTTGCGTGCAAGTCTTAAATGATAGTACGAAACTATTCCTAGTCTCAGAATTCCGTTTGGACCTTGATATCACCAAAACATGTTCCAACCCAAAATTATAGAACTTCAAGAATCCAATTTTCACTATTTGGCGCCGAAATGATCCCGGGTCATCCGAAACCCGTTCTGAACATACGCTCAAGTCCAAAAATGTAATAAGAACCTATTGGAACCGTCAAATCCCAATTCTGATGTCGTTTTCTCGAAATGTTGACCGAATTTAAACTTTTTCTTCTAAGCCAACCTTAAGGAACCAATTGTCCGGATTCCAACCCAAACCCTTCCAAATCCTGAACCAACCATTCTCGCAAGTCATAAATCAATAAAAGAAAGTATGGAAAGTATTATTTAGGGGTACGGGGTTCTAGAAAGAAAAACAATCGGTCGGGTCGTTACCTCAGCTTACTCTACTGTGTTATTACTTGTTGTGTTCTGCTGCTAATTGTTGTTTCTATTTCTTATTACAAGTACCATGTTATCGTTATCATTATGCATAGCTTTATAGATATATCTTATTCTATTAGTTCTACACTTATACTCGCTCAGGTTATTTAGTCCAGTAGGTGTCTTGATTGTTCCTCGTCACTACTCCACGGAAGTTAGTCTTGATACTTGCTGGATACTGTTGTGGTGTACTCATACTATAATTCTGCATATTTTTGTGTAGATCCATGTATATCGGAGTCGGTCGATCGTTAGCTAGTTCTACGGATTTTGCTATGGAGACTCAAGGTAAACGTGTTGCTGCGTTCGCAGGCTTTGGAGTCACCTTCTGGTGTTGTATTTATATTATTTGTCCTTATTTCAAAATAATTTTATTTGTAGACCTCCTAGTAACTCAATAGAGCTTATGACTTGTATTATCTGTTTTGGGATTTGTAAATTTGTAAAGAGTTTTCTATTTTGAAATGTTCAGACGTTAGTTAAATATTTTTTCTATTTCAGTTAATGTTAGGTTGACCTAGTCCCTAAGACTAGGTGCCATCACGACACCCAATGAAGGGAATTTTGGTCGTGACACCTCGTCACTACTCTATCGAGGTTAGGCTTGATACGTACTTGGTACCGTTATGGTGTACTCATGCTATGCTTCTGCACATTTTTGTGTAAACCCAGGTACTTCAGCCTAGGCTAGGCATTAGTGATTTGACCATACATTTCACAGACTTCAAGGTATACTTGTTTGGTGCTTCCGGCCTATGAATCACCTTCATTCATTACTTTTATTTTTGAATGTTAGTCTTACCTAGTCTTAGAGACTAGTGCCATCACGACTACTTTAAGTGGGATTTTGGGGTCGTGACAGAATTTTTCTTACATTCGATCAAGACTTTGGACCTATTCAGTCTGAGTTTATATATCTAGTATAGAAAAACAATGGACTTATTAGCTTGAAGTTACACTCCTTTGTATTTTGAAATTTCATACTTATATTTTGTATTTACCACCTACTTTTTATCTTTTACCACCTACTTTATCTTATTATACTTAATATGTATGACCATAAAATTGTAAACAGATCCGAAAAGTTATTTTTGCATTTATAGATAGTTAATGAAGGCTTTCAATTGACTAGGTGCAAACTTTGGCTATTTTAAAATTGTGAACTTATTAGTCTGAATTAGGTGTGAAGTTTTGTTCCATTCTATCAGACTTTTGGACTCTTTCATCATGATGTTATATTGCATTGTATCGAAGACTTTGGACCTATTCAACCTGAAGTTATATTTTTAGTATTGAAAAATTATGGGCTTATTAGCCCGATGTTACATTCATTTGTATTTTAAAACTTCAGATTTATCTCGTTGTCTTTAACACCTACTTTATCTTGTTACATCCAATTTCTCTGACCATAAGATAGTAAACATACCTGAAAAGTTAGTTTTGCATTTATAGATAGTAAACTGATTAGGTGCAAACTTTGGCTATATTAACAACCTCTTCACGTGTAATTTCATACTAATCCATTGGCTTCTATCATTTTTCTTTAAATTTTTATTCATCCATAGCCTTTATCTTTGTAAAGAAAAAATGTCTGATGCTAGCATAAGCAGGAAAATTATAATGGATGGACTTATGGAGAAGTATGAGAATTTAAAGGTTGATTGGAATTGTAACGTATCAATGAGTAAACTTATGGAGAAGTGGGAATGTAAAAAGGCTGATTGGGAAAGAATCAGACCACAGTTTTTTGCCGATGTACCGTTCTAGGATAGGTTGAACCTCTAACATAGTTGTGTAGGTTATTCTACCTCGTTCGATAAGGTTGTGCAGTAGTTGGATTCTTTTAAATTTCCCATCAGGGACGACTATTGTTAAGATGGACGATACTTTAAAAATTCTCCCTTATCTTATGGACAAAGTAAAAATTGAACAAAATCAGTTGTGTGATCAATTCAATAAGTTGAGGTGTGATTTTATGAAATTGTGTGGTCTTTTCCCTGAGTATCGTATTATTATCTCTAATTCGAATGATGATGAGATATATAGAGAAATTGATGAGTATTGTTCTGAATCAGCAGATGATAGGGGTGATGCTTAGTTTTTTTAGTTCCTTTTTATGTTGTTCTTGTGTAGTTTTGTTAATGTTTTTATAGATTTTTTTGTGTGTGGCTTTTTTTCATGTAGTATGTAATATAAATGAAAATCGTATATATTTTGTGTAAACTTATTGAATTTTTTGAAGGTTGCATACTCATTTTATTGCAATAATATACTATCTGTTAGCCTAAAACTTCATGCCTTATAAGGCAGAAGTTAGCATATATAGGTTTGAAACATCAACCTTTTTGGACCGAAGTTATCATCTATAGCTTTTAAGAGTTATACGTTATAGGTTGTAATTTTTTGGAAATACTACCCGTTTATATCCATATATATAGGTTATAACTTCAACCTTTTTGGCTTGAAGTTAACATGTATAGCTTTGAAGAGTCATACTTTATAGGGTGAAGTGTTTTGAAAACACTACTCGTTTATAATCAGTTGTTGAAAAAAATTGGCATGGATCTGATTAATTTAAATATAGCCTAAACTTTATGGATAAATTAATGTTTCGAAAGAACAACACATTTGGTAACATCATGGGAAAAAAGAGAAAATTACTTGCTAGACTTCAAGGAATCCAAAGTTCCAGTAGCTATACCACAAGAAATTTCCTTCATACACTTGAAAATGATTTAAAAGGGAATACAATCATATTCTAAAAATTGAAGAAGAGTATTGGAAATTAAGGTCTAGAATCCTGTGGTTAAATGAAGGTGATGCTAACACTAAATTTTTCCATATCTCGGCCACTAATAGGAAAAGAAGAAACAAAATAATTTGTTTAAAGATGATTCCGGAAATTGGATCAATGAACACCACCTTATTATGTCGCATGTGCTCACTTATTTCACATCTACATTCAATACTTCTCACTCCCTAACTAGCTGGACTAATCCTCTAGGAAACCCCTCTTCTCGTACTAATGTAAACCTAAGTTTTTTATTTATCCCCTGCTAGACATTGAAATTAAAAGGGCCTTATATTCATTCAAACCTTTCAAAGCCCCTGGGCCGGATGGCCTCCACCCCTTCTTTTTCCAAAAATATAGGGCATTCGGTAACCAAGCTTTGTCATGACATCTTTAGAAACCATGAAATACCTAAAGATATTAATAGAACATATTTGTGCCTTATCCCAAAAATCCCTAATGCTAACAACATTAGAAATTTCAGACCAATTGGGCTTTGCAATAGTATCTATAAAATAATTATAAAAATTCTTACAAATCGACTAAAACCATTCCTTGAGAAATTGATTAGCCCTTTCCAGACTAATTTCATGAAAAATAGAAGAGCTTCGGATAATGCAATCATCATCCAAGAACTTGTTTCCAATTTAAAAAAGATAAAAGGCAGACATGGCCAAATGATATTAAAAATTGATCTAGAAAAGGCTTTTGACCGTTTGGAATGGTCATTTGTTCGTCACACTCTAAAATACTTCCAATTCCCTCCCAAATTCTCTAAGCTTTTATTAAGTTGTATTTCAACAAGCAGTATAGCAATTTTAGTTAATGGCTCTGTTACAAAATACTTTGAGCCAAGTCGAGGCATTAGACAAGGTGATCCCATTTCACCCTATATCTTCATCCTTTACTTGGAAATGCTAACAAGATATATAGAACATCAAGTTGATATTAGAAATTGGGATCCAATAACCTTAGGAAATAGATGCCCTAAGCTTTCTCACCTATTTTTTGCTGAAAATCTTACTTTAATGGCAAAGGTAAATGATAAATCATGTCATGCCATTAAAAATTGTCTACAACAGTTTTGTACTCTATCAGGCAAAAGCATCAACAGTGCTAAATCAAAGATTCTCTTTTCTAAGAACTATTCTCCTTCTCTCATTAAAGATGTTAAAACTAGACAAGGTATAAAAAAATGTGACAACTTTGGTATATACCTGGGATTCCAAATTTTAAACAATTGTCCAAGGCCTAGAGACTTTAAATTTTTAATTGATAAAATGAGAATTAAACTAGCATCTTGGAAGTTGAAATTCATTAACTTAGCAGGAAGGACAACCCTATCCCACTCTTTCCTAAATTCAATCCCCAATCACTATATGCAGTACACATTAATACCAAAAAAAATCCTTAACAAAATTGATAAAATGTCACGCCCCGAAATTCCACCATCGGGTCGTGATGGCGTCTAACGTTGAACCTGCTAGACAAGCCAGCATGTATAGGTAAACTAGCATATTAACATCAATTTAACAGCGGAAATAAATATGGTTTCAAGCTAAATAAGGACATCATAATACAACGACACATAAATTTTCCCAAAACCTGGAGTCACAAACTCACGAACTGTCTATAAGAGTGCTAAATACAAGTCTGAAAGGAAATACATTACTGTCTCTAAAACTAAAGGAAAAAATAAGAAAGAAACGAAGACATAAGGATGGGAGAGACGCCAAGGCCCACGAACGCCAGCGGATATACCTTGAAGCCTCTAGCATAATCTAGAAGACACTCCCACTAATGATGTTTTCCGGGTCCGGCTGCGTAATCTGCACAACATAAAGAAGTGCAGGTGTAGCATCAGTACAACTGACCCCATGTACTGAGTAAGTACCGAGCCTAACCTCGGCGAAGTAGTGACGAGGCTAGGACACGACAACAAAATGTACCTGTTTAGTTCAATAGTATAGCAGAAACTAAACAAGAATACAATTACAGAGATAACATGCTGGGGTAAGGGATAGCAAATACTAAAATTACAGAAACGAAAATAACAGTCAAAAATATCTGAAAATGATAACGGGAATTGACAACACAGATTAAACAGTGAAAAATACGGCACAACATGTCCCCTCGTGCATAATAATATAAACATGGTACGAAATGTCCCCTCGTGCATAAACAATATAAACATGGCACAGAATGTCCCCTCGTGCATAATAATATAAAATATGGCACGGAATGTCCCCTCGTGCATAATAATATAAAATATGGCACGGANAAAACTAAAGGAAAAAATAAGAAAGAAACGAAGACATAAGGATGGGAGAGACGCCAAGGCCCACGAACGCCAGCGGATATACCTTGAAGCCTCTAGCATAATCTAGAAGACACTCCCACTAATGATGTTTTCCGGGTCCGGCTGCGTAATCTGCACAACATAAAGAAGTGCAGGTGTAGCATCAGTACAACTGACCCCATGTACTGAGTAAGTACCGAGCCTAACCTCGGCGAAGTAGTGACGAGGCTAGGACACGACAACAAAATGTACCTGTTTAGTTCAATAGTATAGCAGAAACTAAACAAGAATACAATTACAGAGATAACATGCTGGGGTAAGGGATAGCAAATACTAAAATTACAGAAACGAAAATAACAGTCAAAAATATCTGAAAATGATAACGGGAATTGACAACACAGATTAAACAGTGAAAAATACGGCACAACATGTCCCCTCGTGCATAATAATATAAACATGGTACGAAATGTCCCCTCGTGCATAAACAATATAAACATGGCACAGAATGTCCCCTCGTGCATAATAATATAAAATATGGCACGGAATGTCCCCTCATGGATAATAATATAAAATATGGCACGGAATGTCCCCTCGTGCATAATAATATAAAATATGGCACGGAATGTCCCCTCGTGCGTAAACAATGTAAACATGGCACGTAATGTCCCCTTGTGCATAAACAATATAAACATGGCACGGAATGTCCCCTCGTGCATAAACAATACAAACATGGCACGGAATGTCCCCTCGTGCATAATAATATAAAATATGGTACGGAATGTCCCCTCGTGCATAAACAATATAAACATGGCACGGAATGTCCCCTCGTGCATAATAATATTATGGAACGGCATCTCCCTTCGTGCTTTAAAATAGAAATCCCAGCAAGGGCAAGGAAATAAACAGAATAAAAATAGAAATCCCGGCAAGGGAACATCAACTAAATAATTAAATCCCAGCAAGGGAACATTAATTAAACAATTTAATCCCGGCAAGGGAACTATACAACGATGACCCGACAAGGGTATGTTTTGGTAACTCTTTCTCTTTCTTTCACTTTCATTCCATAATTTACTCTATTACCTGAGCCAATGCTCCAAAGGATGTAATTATCTCATATGTCTTCATCATTCGTTTTACAATTTGAGCCAATGCTCCAAAAGATGTAATTATCTCATATATCTTCATCATTCCTTTTACAATTTGAGCCAATGCTCCAAAAGAGTTTAAAGATTTCAATTCCCTTCACATGCTCTTTACAACATATAGAAATCATCAACTAAGCATGGAAATTACAACAAAAATCAGAATATTCGCAATATAAGGACTCGCGGTCATGCTAGACACCAATGTATAGATACTCGTCACCATGCCTATACATCATATTAGATAATTAGGAAGTAGAAATTAATACTCAACTCCTATTCCCTCAAGCTAAGGTTAGACCAAACACTTACCTCAGGTCCAAAGTATAGCAATCAACCCTCTAACACCGTCTTTCCTTTAGAATTCAACTCCGGAATGGTATTATCTAGACATAATCAACTCAAGTATATCAATAAGGATTCAATGATTCAATTACATAGCCTAATTATCCATTTCCTAGCATTCTTCCAAAATTATCAAAATTCGACCCCGGGCCCGCTCGCTCGGATTCTTATAATTCTCGAAGGGAACACTCACCCAAAGCCTAAGGATCATTAATACACGATTCTTACTTGAATTCATGGCCAATTCATAGAAAATTCTCAAATGATCACAAGTTCTAGGTTACTACCCAATTTCTTGAATTTTTGCACTAGTTTATGTAGTTAATTAAGCTAGGATGCATGCATGAAACTAATTTCTGGGTAGAGTTCACTTACCTTACAAGACCTGGTTGATAGCTCTTAAAAATGGAGGAAAATCGTCCAAGGAAGAAGAAGGAATTAAGGAAAATGAGTTTGAAACCCGTATTTAAAACACACTACCTGAACAGTGATCTCGCACCTGCGGCTATGGGGACCGCACCTGCGGTCTCGCACTTGCCAGAAGAATCTCGCACCTGCGGAGTGGAGACCGCACTTGCGGTCTCGCACCTGCGAGAAGTGTTCCGCACTTGCGATAATTTGGCCAGGCTATTGGTGATCGCACTTGCAATACTGAGGACCGCACCTGCGATCTCGCACCTAAGATGCTGGGCAACCGCATCTGCGGTCACACCAGAGCAGGTGCACCAGCAGCTTTGTTTGCTGGTTTTTAGACCCGTTAGGTGCCTGGAAGGCACCTGGGCCCACCCGAGCCTTAGTCCAAATATACCAACGAGTCCCAAATCATAATACGGACTTGCTAGAGCTTTCGAACACTCAAAACAATGCTAAAACTCGAAATCACGCCCCCAAACCTTAAGAACCAAACTTGGGAATTTTAAGTTTTCTAAACTTCGCTAACAACGTGCCGAACTGACATATACAACTCGGAATGATACCAAATTTCACAGATAACTCACACAACATCCTACAAACTTATATGTGCGATCAAATCGCCAAAACAAAATCATATACATCGAATTAAGCCTCAAAATCCATGAATTCTATCAAATTTCATAAAACATCAAATTTTCCATTTTAAGTCCAAAACACGTCAATCGAAATCCGATTTCAACCAAACTTTACAGAAAGTGCTTAAACCATATATAAAACCTGTGCCAGGTGCCGAAACCTAATTACGGGCCCGATACCATCACTTTATAATCAGATTTTATTTTCAATTTCCTTAAATATTTTCAGAAAACAGTTTTTACTCAAAAATTCATTTCTCGGGCTTGGGACCTTGGAATTCGATTCCGGGCATACGTCCAAGTCCCATATTTTTCTACGGACCCTCCGGCACCGCCAAATCATAGGTATGGGTCCGTTTACCCAAAATGTTGACCGAAGTCAAATTTATTCATTTTAATATCAAATCTTAGCATTTTTCATAGAATTTCATATTTATGCTGTCTGGCTACGTGCCTGAAATGCGCACGCAAATTTAGGCAACTACAAATGAGGTTTTCAAGGCCTCAGAATTACATAATGGGTAATAAAATAGGTGATGACCCTTTGGGTCGTCACATTCTCCACCTCTGAAACAACCGTTCATCCTCGAACGGACAGAAGAAGGAAGTACCTGAGTCGGGGAATAAATGACGGTAACGTGTAACGACCCGACCCGTCGTTCCATGAGATTTACCCCATTTCCCCTATTTCGGAATTTGTTATGTATCGCTATGTTTTTCTTGATGTGTTGGATCAGTTGGTTTGGGTCCGGAGTAGTTATGGTGAGAGGTTAGGATTTAGCCTTTTAAAGTAGCCTAATAGTTGAGGAAGTCAACTGAGAGTTGAATTACTTATAAATGACCTCGGAATGCAGATTTTATGGCTCAAATAGCTTTGTTAGGTGATTTGGGACTTAGGAGTGTGTTCGGAATATTTTTGTGATGTCCGGTGTAGAATTAGGCTTGAATTGGCGAAAGTTAGTTTTTGGCAATTTTCGGCCAGCAGTGAAAAATAGGCTATCGGGGTTAGAATGGAATTCCGGAAGTTGGAACAGTTTTTAAATGTCATTTGGTTATGTTTGTAAAATTTCAGGTTAATCGGAGGTGTTTTGGTTGGTTTCGACGTAGTTGGCGAGATTTGGAAGTTTCAAGGTTCTTAGTCTTGAATTTGATGTAAATTTGGTGTTCTCGTGTTGTTTTTGGTGTTTCGAAGGCTCGACTAAGTTTTAATGATGTTATGGGATATGTTGGTATGTTTGGTTGAGTCCCCGAGGGCCTCGGGTGTGTTTCAGATGGTTAACGGACCAACTTTTGGCTTGAATTCTGGGCAGATTGCTGCTGGTGTAAGGTTCTGGTTTCCTTCTACGTGATCGCATGAGGATGTTTGCGATTGCATAGGGTTAATTGGTGAGGCAAGATTTTTGTTAATCGCGATCGCGTGGAATGAGTTGTGATCGCGTGAGTATGAGTGTTTGGTCAGTGTGATCGCATGGTCTTGTTTGCGATCGCGTAGAGTTAAAGGGGCGTGTGGGTGAGTTGAGCTTTGTTCTTCGCGATCACGTGGAATGGTTTGCGATCGCGTGAGTTTAAGTCTCGATGAATCATGATCGCGTGAGGTTGTCTGCGATCGCGTAAGGTAAATTGATGGGGCAGCAAGTTTGTTCTTCGCGATCGCGTGCCAAAGTTTGCGATCGCCGTGAAGGAATTATTTTAACTATGCAGAACGGTATAAAAGGACCCCCTCCGCGAAATTTATTAGTTTTTCATCAAATGGCATGCGGGAGGATTCCATTTTTTGAGAGGGGATCTCCAGGTTCTTCAGCAAAGGTGAGTTCTTTGATTTGTTAACCCCGTTCCTATGCTATTTTATTGAGATTAGGCTTGAAAATTTAAGAATTTGGGTAGGAAAAAGTTGGAAAAATGGGAGGAAGGAATTGGGATTTCTTTTGAGGTTTTGGAATAGCAATTGTGGTCCGATTTTAGTGTTCTTGGTATGTATAGAATCATGGAATGACGAGGGTTCTAATGATTTAAAAAATTTCAGATTCCGGGACATGGGATCGGGGCTCGGATTTGGTTGAATTTCGATATTTTTGTTTAATTTGATGATTTTCAATTAGGTTGTGTTCCATGAGTATACATTGATGATATTAACTGGTTTTGGCTAGATTCGGAGCAATCGGGAGCCAATTTGAGGGGAAAAGACATAGCGGACTAGCGTCGCGGCCCGGTAGAGGTAAGTAATGGTCTTAAATCTTGTCCTGAGGGTATGGAACCCTGTACCGCATTATTTTCTCACTAAATTTTGAATGGCGCACATGTCGGATGACGAATATGTGGTGCGTACTGATTTTTGGATTGGATTAGGTCCTCTCCGTGGAGACTAATGAGTCGCATATTTACTCAAAATCTTATGTTAAATTATTTTCTAAAGATTTGTGAATTATTTGGGCTGTAAGCCGTGTTTGGGGCCTCGTGCCGATCTTTTTAGACCCTTTAAGGGTGTTTTACTGCTGTTTTCCTCACTACATGTTGATGGTTTTACTCAGCATCATTGTGCATACTGTTTTATTTGAAACTCAGCCTGATTTACACTACATGAGCATTAAAATGATGTTTTCGGGTCGAGTGCCCAGTTCTATTACTTCGCCCGAGGAGATTTTTGAGTGGTTCCACCGAGTGTGGCTGAGGGCCAAGAGTGATGGTGAGGTGCTGAGTGATATTAGCGCTTGGGGTGAAGGAGTACCTCCGGAGTCTGTACACACCCCCAGTGAGCGCACCGAGTGCGAGTGATTGAGTGATTGGGAGGCATGAGTGACTGTGAGGTGCTGAGTGATTGTGAGGTGCTGAGAGATTGTGAGTCATGCCCGAGGGGCAGATTATGAAACCTTAAGAACCAAACTTGGGAATTTTAAGTTTTCTAAACTTCGCTAACAACGTGCCAAACTGACATATACAACTCGGAATGATACCAAATTTCACTGATAACTCACACAACATCCTACGAACTTGTCTGTGCGATCAAATCGCCAAAACAAAATCATATACATCGAATTAAGCCTCAAAATCCATGAATTCTATCAAATTTCATAAAACATCAAATTTTCCATTTTAAGTCCAAAACACGTCAAACGAAATCCGATTTCAACCAAACTTTACATAAAGTGCTTAAACCATATATAAGACATGTACCAGGTGCCGAAACCTAATTACGGGCCCGATACGATCACTTTCTAATCAGATTTCATTTTCAATTTCCTGAATTGGTGAGGCAAGATTTTTGTTAATCGCGATCGCGTGGAATGGGTTGTGATCGCGTGAGTATGAGTGTTTGGTCTGTGTGATCGCATGGTCTTGTTTGCGATCGCGTAGAGTTAAAGGGGCGTGTGGGTGAGTTGAGCTTTGTTCTTCGCGATCACGTGGAATGGTTTGCGATCGCGTGAGTTTAAGTCTCGATGAATCACGATTGCGTGAGGATGTCTGCGATCGCGTAAGGTAAATTGATGGGGCAGCAAGTTTGTTCTTCGCGATCGCGTGCCAAAGTTTGCGATCGCGGTGAAGGAATTATTTAAACTGTGCAGAACGGTATAAAAGGACCCCCTCCGCGAAATATATTAGTTTTTCATCAAATGGCATGCGGGAGGAGTCCATTTTTTGAGAGGGGGTCTCCAGGTTCTTCAGCAAAGGTCAGTTCTTTGATTTGCTAACCCCGTTCCTATGCTATTTTATTGAGATTAGGCTTGAAAATTTAAGAATTTGGGTAGGAAAAAGTTGGAAAAATGGGAGGAAGGAATTGGGATTTCTTTTGAGGTTTTGGAATAGCAATTGTGGTCCGATTTTAGTGTTCTTGGTATGTATAGAATCATGGAATGACGAGGGTTCTAATGATTTAAAAATTTTCGGATTCCAGGACATGGGATCGGGGCTCGGGTTTGGCCGAATTTCGAGATTTTTGTTTAATTTGATGATTTTCGATTAGGTTGTGTTCCATGAGTATATATTGATGATATTAACTGGTTTTGGTTAGATTCGGAGCAATCGGGAGCCAATTTTAGGGGCAAAGGCATAGAGGACTAGCGTCGCGGCCCTTTAGAGATAAGTAATGGTCTTAAATCTTGTCTTGAGGGTATGGAACCCTGTACTGCATTATTTTCTCACTAAATTTTGAATGGCGCACATGTCGGATGACGAATATGTGGTGCGTACTGATTTTTGGATTGGACTAGGTCCTCTCCGTGGCGACTAATGAGTCGCATATTTACTCAAAATCTTATGTTAAATTATTTTCTAAAGATTTGTGAATTATTTGGGCTGTAAGCCGTGTTTGGGGCCTCGTGCCGATTTTTTTAGACCCTTTAAGGGTGTTTTACTGTTGTTTTCCTCTCTACATGTTGATGGTTTTACTCAGCATCATTGTGCATACTGTTTTATTTGAAACTCAGCCTGATTTACACTATATGAGCATTAAAATGATGTTTTCGGGTCGAGTGCCCCGTTCTATTACTTTGCCCGAGGGGATTTTTGAGTGGTTCCACCGAGTGTGGCCGAGGGCCAAGAGTGATGGTGAGGTGCTGAGTGATATTAGCGCTTGGGGTGAAGGAGCACCTCCGGAGTCTGTACACACCCCCAGTGAGCGCACCGAGTGCGAGTGATTGAGTGATTGGGAGGCATGAGTGACTGTGAGGTTCTGAGTGATTGTGAGGTGCTGATAGATTGTGAGTCATGCCCGAGGGGCTGATTATGAAGCATGTTTTTCCCGAGGGGCTACTTATGATTTTACTACATTCATTTGCATACCAAGTCTTGTTTTGAAGTTGTTAAAAATGTGCATTGTTTTAAGGACTTTTATGAAGTTGATTTCTAAGGCATGATGATTTCGTATATCTATGTATACTATTGGAAAGTAAGGATGTGTATATTGTGACTTGATGGCATTGATTTTTATGTGATTCCTTGCTACTTAGACTTGATTTATTTCCATTACTACTGAGTTGGCGTACTCACAGTACTCCCTGCACCTCTGTGTGCAGATTCTGGAGCAGATATCGAGTGTTAGCTTTTCTACACATATATCGCAGCGGAGCCGGATCGTGGGGATATAGAGGTAGCTGTTCAGCGTTCGCAGCATCTCTGCTTTCCCTTCCTGTTGTATTTATCTTTGATTCGGAGTTTTGTATCATAATACTTTATTTTGGCTTATTTCACTAGATACTCATGACATGTTGGATCCGGGTTTTGGGGATGGCAGTACTGTATATAAAAGTTTCCTATTATGTCAAGTAAACTTTATGTATATTGTTATGAATTGATTGAATCTTAAATGGGACTTTCAAAAGAAATTGTGAACACACGGTAGTCGGCTAGCCTAGTTCCATGATAGGCGCCATCACGGCCTGTTAGGATTTGGGGTCTTGAAAGCTTGGTATCAGAGCTCTAGGTTACATAGGACTCGACGGTCATGAGCAGGTTTAGTAGAGTCTTGCGGATCGGTACGGAGACGTCTGTACTTATCTTCGAGAGGCTGCCAAACTTTTAGGAAACATTCTATCTTTCTTGAACTCTTTCGTGATGATCTATCGATTCTTGAAATTTGAACTTATGTTGTTTCATTCTCTCACAGATGGTGAGGATACGTCATACCGATCAGGGTGATCAGTCACCGGCTAGACCAGCGAGAGGTCGAAGTCGCGATCGAGGCCGTGGTAGGGGTAGGGAGCCAGCCGGGGCAGTACCTCAGGATCCCCATATTTCTCATGATCAGGTTCCCGTCGATGGTATCCCAGCGGGACAGGCTCAGGCACCAGCAGTGCCTATGGTTATTTCGGGTCTTCAGGAGGCCCTGTCTCATATATTGTCAGTATGCACCAGTTTGGCTCAGGTCTTTTCCATGTCTTCTTCTTCCACCACAACTCAGGCCGGGGGAGGCAATCAGACTCCAGCTGCCTGGGCACCTGAGCAGGCTGCACAGGGTATTCAGGCACCGGGAGCAGCCCCAGCTCAGCCAGCTGCTCCAATTCAGGATTATGTGGTCCCAGCTATGCCTGAGGACGAGCAGCGTAGGTTGGAGAGATTCAGCAGATTTCAGCCTCCTACTTTCAGCGGTACAGAGGGCGAGGATGCCAAGGGATTTCTAGATAGGTGGCAGAGGATACTGCGCACCACGGGTATTCTGGAGACCAGTGGGGTCTCATTTGTTACCTTTCAGTTTGCGGGTGCTGCTTTTACTTGGTGGGAGTCTTTCGAGAGGAATAGACTGGTCGGTTCAACACCTCTTACCTAGTAGCAGTTCTCCACGATCTTTTTGGACAAGTATGTTCCTCAGTCCCACAGAGAGGAGCAGCGTAGGCAGTTTGAGCAGCTGCGTCAGGGAGAGTTATCAGTCACTCAGTACGAGATGAGATTTTCTGAGTTGGATAGGCATGCTTATGAGATTTTCCCTACTGATAGGGAGAGGGTGAGGAGGTTCGTAGATGGTCTTTCTTATCAGCTTCAGTTGTTTATGACTCGAGAGAGAGTATCGGGTGCTTCATTCGAGTAAGTTGTTGACATAGCTCGAGATATTGAGTTTGTTCGCCGACAGGAGCAGGAGGAGAGGAAGGACAAGAGGCCTCGTGGTTCGGGTATTTCCAGTGGTGCTCCCTTCAGGGGACTGTTTTAGCAGGGTAGGGGTCGTCCATTCAGGCCTCCTCAGTCAGGACGCCCAGCTTATAGTGGTGCATCTCCGGGGCAGGGTCCCCGTGGTTCTCAGTCAGGCTGTACTTCATTTGGTGCCCTCCTAGCCCAGAGTGCAGCTTGAGCACCTCTAGTTCAGGGTTCATCTATTCAGGAGTCTTCCAGTGGCCGTGCAGGTGCTAGGGGTTTCTATCAGTCCCCACCTCCAACCCTAGGTAGTTGTTTTGAGTGTGGAGATTTCGGGCACTGGTGGAGGTAGTGTCCCCGCCGTACTGGTGGATCTTCTCAGCAGAGGGGCCAGCCCTCAACTTCAGCTCCAGTCACTTCACCACCCGCCCAGTCAGCTAGGGTGGTAGTTAGTTAGCCAGAGGTCGCCCAAGAAGGGGAGGTCGAGCAGGGGGAGGTCAGGCTCGTATGTATGCATTTCCAGCCAGGTCGGATACTATGGCCTCAAATGTCGTGATTGCAGGTATTGTTTCAGTCTGTTGTCGTGATGCCTTGGCTTTATTTGACCCTGGTTCCACATATTCCTATGTTTCTTCATAGTATTCCAATTTTCTAGTGTGCCCCGGGAGTCCCTAGTCACCTCTGTTCATGTGTCGACTCCGGTGGGCGATACTATTTTCGTGGACCGTGTGTATCGATCGTGCGTTATATCTCTTGGGGGTCTGGAGACCCGAGTGGACCTACTGTTACTCAGCATGGTCAATTTTGACGTGATCTTGGGCATGGATTGGTTATATCCGTGCCATGCTATTCTTGATTGTCACGCTAAGACCGTGACCTTAGCTATGTCGGGGTGTCCGAGGGTTGAGTGGAGAGGTTCTTCCGAGTATATTCTTAGCAAGGTGATTTCTTACCTGAAGGCTCGGCGCATGGTTGAGAAGGGGTGTTTATCTTATTTGTCCTTTGTGAGGGATGTCGGTGGTGAGACTCCCATTATTGATTCACTTCCTGTGGTCCGTGATTTTCCGGATGTGTTTCCTGCAGACCTGCCAGGCATGCCACCTGATAGGGATATTGATTTTGGTATTGACCTGGTGCCAAGAACTCAGCATATTTCTATTCCACCCTATCGTATGGCGCCAGCGGAGCTAAAGGAATTGAAGAGCAGCTTCAGGATCTCCTGGATAAGGGGTTCATTCGGCCATTCACCTTGGGGTGCACCGGTGTTGTTCGTTAAGAAGAAGGATGGCTCCATGCATATGTGTATTGACTATCGACAGTTGAATAGGGTTATGTTGAAGAACCGCTTTCCCTTGCCCCGTATTGATGGTTTGTTTGACCAGCTTCAGGGAGCCAGAGTATTTTCCAATATTGATTTGAGATTTGGGTACCATCAATTGAGGATTCGGGATTTTGATATCCCGAAGACTGCTTTCAGGACCAGGTGTGGTCATTATGAGTTTTTGTTATGTCGTTTGGGCTGACCAATGCCCAGGGTGCGTTCCTGCAATTGATGAACAGCGTGTTTCAGCGTTATCTTGATTCCTTTGTCATTGTGTTCATTGATGACATCCTGGTTTATTCTCGTAGCCAGGA
>ML333471.1:441-98769 GCA_005239505.1 Nicotiana paniculata
AGTAGTGAAAGCAGTCACATGGTCACGTGGGTCAGTTGTTCCATCATATTTGGAAACTTCAGGCATTTTAAACTTCTTGGGTATAGGCAAGGGTGCCGCACTTGGCTTCCAAGGTTTTTGAGAATACCTATCAACATCAATGCCTTTGATGATAGGTGGTACTCCAGGAATTTGTTCGATGAGATCGTTCTGCTCCTTCATCTGTTTCTACATGGTTAGCAGTAAATTTTGTAATTCTGAGTTATTAGATGTACCTGTTCTCGTTTCGAGAGATTCATTAGGAGTATCTCCTCTTCCTGAGTTTGCCAACCCATATTGAGTATTTTCCATGGTGATGGTGTTATTGGGGGGTGGCGTCGGCGGTGTAGGTAACGCTGCCGGTAATCCTCTCGCAAATTCTTGCAAAGCTTGGCTCACATACTCTGCAATCATTTGTTTTACATGATCTCGTTCCACAGTTTGATCATTATCACCATTGTTGTTATTAAATTTTTCAGGGGATTGTTCCCTTGAACCACGTGGGGTTCCTGAAGGCGATGGAACTGAGGTTCCACTCCTTGCTGGTTGTTGTCATTGGAGTTTGACATAGTCCAGAGGATATCACTTGAAAAGCAAACAAAGATTATCAGATTCCCGGTAATGGAACCAATTTGTTTAACCAAAGAATTAGACCCTTTGACTAAAGCTATTTTTAAGATGAACACAGATTATTGATTATCAAGGAAATAGAGAAAAATGAATAATAGACAATATTGCAGAAATATAGAAAAGCGAAGTCAATTATATTCGAGAATCAGATGCCTTTACAAGCTGTATTCCCCTACCTTATATAGGAGATTCATATAACATACAATTGTTGCTATGGTTGCTCATTAATGACTAATTATGACATTAATGAGGCGTTACAAAGGATAACGGTAATTGGGGTACGGTTACATAACGTTCGAGTAATCAATTGTGGGTCTTTGAATCTGCCTGTAGCTTTGTCTAGATTCATTCTGACCGTGCCTCTCCCCTGCTTTGATCACGTTGAGTTTCCCGTGGCTAATAAGCTTGAGGGTTTACTGAATCGTGCCTCTTTGTTTCCGTACATCTTCAAAGAATCACATCCAGCTGTAGCGTTTTCCTGTGTCCACATGACTAGCTGAGTTGTCAAAAGTTGGCTTACGTGTGAAACTCATTTTTACCAATACAAACGGCATTCTATCGGTAGGAATGATATCGGAGGTCCTCACCCTAACAAAACTGCTCATCCACCCCTGATCTCTACTTTCATCGGTGCTCGCAAAAAACGGCTTCGCGGACCGATGTTGAAGCCTGATTAGGCCCCCTCGGTAGAGACGAGGTATGTACAACCTTATTAAATGATCGAGGGTAAGGGTCATCCCCTTAATCCGATTGGAAAAGAATCGAAGCATATACACTATCCTCCAAAATTAAGGATAGATCTGACCAAGTGTCACTTGGTATCTATGAAAAAAATCAAGGATCACCAGGTCCCCCTGTGGAGACGAGGGTTCAACAGGACCTAGGGTGAATGAGTACGTATAAATGCTAAGGAAGCCCTCTTTGTAAGTCGTTATGTTCTCCTCAGCGTTGGGGATCTCAACTTGAACCGCTTCTGCCCAGCAACAATCTGTTCTTACTCTCTCTACTTCAGATACAACACTTACGTACCTAGACATGGGCTCGCGTTGGCCCGGCGTGTTAGGGGGTTTGTGGACGGTAAGGTCAGAAACTGTTTCGAAATCATCAGGGACACATTGCTCGACGTCTAGGTGGTTTCTTTGTTTTATCCTCAGACGAACGAGCGGGGGATGAAACGCCCTCTTGGGACGGCACTATTTTTGAAGTTTTGGCCATGACTGTGTCAGAGCCTTTGAGAAAAAAGACGGAAAAATGAGCACAGAGAGGGAATGAATGTAGGAGAACTTGAAAGATAGCTCAGAAAATTTGAAGGTGGTTGTAACGATGTGGATCACGTGCTAATATGGTATTTATAGAAATCGTGGGACCAACACTCGAAGAGCGAAAGGGTCGGACCTTTCGGCTGGTCGTGGGTTTTTGGATAACCGTGCAGACGGCGACCCTTGTGCGGCTTTTAGAGAAGATCATTTAATGCTCTGACAGAGTGACGTCATGGCAGGGATATCAAGGGAACAAGCATCCGAGACCATTTCTTATCACTTTTTACTCTAAGAAACGGGGGGACTATTTGTGTACGACTAAAATCGGGAAGGCCAATTTTATGTATGTTGTGATATGCGGTAGCTTATTCGCATAAGATTCAGGGTATGGCCCGAGGTCCGACCTCGGGCATCCCTTACGTCTGATCTCGAGGTGATACGGGTTCAGGATCGGCGTAGAGGAATGGCGTGAGGACCAAGGCAAGCAGCTCTGTAACAAAGTACAACTTCATGCTCAAATATTAAATAGCGGTATCAATTGCAAATCTTTGTAATAAATGTTAATGTACTATGTTGGTATCCCCCCTCCTATATAAATGGGACCCCTATTATCTCTTGGAAACACAATATTGAATACAAGGAACAAGAATATTCTCTGCTTCATTACTCAAACATTCTCTATTCCTCTCTGCTAGCTCATTTACTTACATTTATTGCCTTCTATTAATTGTTCTTCATTTATAACTCATTATTGATCATAAATAGCATACTCCGAAGCCTGTAAGTTTGTTATCGCTTCATAGACCATCCGATGGTATCCCCGAACCTCGACCTAGAGGACCCCCGAGGCCAGCATCGAACACCTGATTTAAGGCGTCCCGATTTTCTTATCTTCGACTTCTTAACTATTTTTACTCTATTTGTTCCAATCACACATAGCATAAACTACTTAACAACTAGCATTAAAATAGATCGCGTATTTTTAGAACCACTTACTCAAATATAATTGTAATTACCATTTTCAAGGTAAACAAACATAAACAAGGGAACTCAAAGAATCCCGAGCTATCCCCAAATGCGAAGCAAAATAAGAAGACACATATGAATATGTAGAGCCTGGGTCAAATAATAATGATGCATCCCTATGACAGGCAGGGACTATACCTGTGATGACTGAATCTGAAGCTACGGCCTCTGGACGAGCTGGAAGTGCATAGTACCTGGCCTGGCCTCTCCCTCTAGGGTGACCTCGACTCCCCGGCCTCCACCTCGAGATGTCTGGGAAGGTGGGGCAGTAACTTGGGATGGAAGAATAGCTGGAGGACCCGGTGGAGCACGTGGGGCCTAATAAGTCTGGGATGATGCACCCTGCTAGCTCTGGGGAAATCTCTGAACATGTGGCGAGGGTCATCACACACAAAACAACCCCTCGAAGGACGTGGTGGAGGATGCGGACTCTGAACTGGCCTGTAGGACTGGCCGGTAATAGCACCTCGAGCATAAGGCATACTGGATACCGGCGGTGCGTAATGGGGCTCCTGAGGTCTAGGAGGAGCTGGAATAGCGCCGGCTTCTAGCAGAGCCGAATGAACAGGGCGACTCACAAAACCCCTACCATAGTGTGTTGGTGGTTCACGAACTCTTGAGTACTGGCCGGTCTGTCGAGACCTCTTGGCCTCCCTCTCCTCTCTGTCCCGAGCCAGCATGCCCTCTATCCTCCGGTAAATACTCATTGTCTGCTAGTAAGTGATATCCATCTCCAACTCTCTGTCCATACTGGTCCGAATACCTGGTTGAATCCCTCAATGAAGCGTCGAACCCTCTCTGACCGTGGAAACCATGGTCGGTGCATGACAAGCCAAGTCACTGAAACGGATTGCATACTCCGACACAATCATAGTACCCTAGCGTAACTGCTCGAACTCTGCACGCCAAGCATCCATGAGGCTCTGAGGGACAAACTCAAGCAAAAACATCTCGGAAAATTGAGTCCAAGTGACTGAAGCTGCCTCGTCCGGACTACTCAGCTCATAGGCAGGCCACCACTGATAAGCCGCTCCTCTTAGCTGGAAAGCGGTGAAAGAACCCCACTCGTCTCCACAATGCCCATAGTGCGGAGAATACGATGACACTCCTCAAGAAAACCCAAAGCGTCATCTGAAGCTAGTCCGCTGAAAATAGGTGGGTGGTACTTCTTGTACCTCTCAAGTCTGAGCTACTCTGCCTCAGAAGGAGCTACCCTAGCATCATGCTGAGCCGGATCCACTAGGGGCATAGGAATGAACTCTGGGGGTTGATCAACCTGGACCCTCTGCTCAGGAGTACGGGCTACGGGAGTCTGTGCCCCCCTCCCCCTGGCCTGAGATGTGGCTGAAGCTATCGAGAGTAGCCCCGCGTAAGTTATAGTGCTGAATATGCGCATGCACTGAACCCAAGTCTCCTGGACGGCTGGAGCAGCAATAGGGACCTTCTGTGGCGGCCCTCCAGATGGAGCTGCTGGGGGCTCCTCTATCGCTGCTCTCGTCGGTGCTCGGCCTGCACCGCATGCTCGTCCTCTACCCCAGCCCCTGCCTCTGGCGGCTCTGGCTCGGGGCTCGGGTGCCTGATCATCAGTCCGTCCGGTACGGGTCCTCACCATCTGTGAGAAAGAACAGAATAGAGTATTTAGAATTTTTTATGTCAATAGCTCGCACGACGAGGAATTACAAGAATATTATTGTTCTTAACAATTACATAGCCTCTCGAAGATAGATACAGACGTCTCCGTACCGATCCGCGAGACTCTAATAAACCGGCTGTGACTTTTGACTCCTATGAACCTAGACGCTCTGATACCAACTTGCCACGGCCCGATTTACCCTCCAAAAGGCATCGTGACGACACCTAGTCTCTACGACTAGGTAAGCCTAAATTTGCAAATAAAACTTAATTAAATATGAAAAAAGTAAAGACAGGAAAATAAAAGTCTAAATAAGCATAACATCGCCGCTCGGCATGTACAATATATTACCCCAAGACCCGTATTTTCACAACACAACCACAAGCTTCTATACTATTAAAGCTCTATACAAATCCGGAAAAAATAAAATACAATAAGTATCTCTATAAGATGGAATAGAAGGTGACTCGGAGGATTCTGCGGACGCGGTAAAAATATCTTACGGTCTCCTCAATGACAGCTGCAACGACCACTAGCCACGCGACTGAGAACTCGAACCTGGATCTCCACACGAAAAACATGTGCCGGAAAGGGCATGAATACACCACATTTGGCACCCAGTAAGGGCCAAGCCTAACCCCAGTCAAGTAGTGACGAGGTCAGGTTAAGTCTCTACTGGATTTCTAAATAAAATAGTTTAAACAGTACAAAAAAAAAAAGAAATAAGTTCAATAGTAAACAGTTAAAAAAATAATCTGAAATAAAACAGTAAAATGGATCCCTTGGCTCAGCACAACGTATCACAAAGTGGAATCTCCTGGGATATCGTCCCGTAGTTCCAAATATAAATATGCAGTACAGGGGGGATCTCCTAGAATACGTCTGTAGTCCCCAATTTAAATATGCAATACAATAGGGGTTCTCCCAGAATATGTATGTAGTTCCCAATTTAAATATGCAATGCTAGTGAATGGTAGATAAGGCACTAATTTAAACAGTTCAAAAAATTACAGGCAATGGAAGGTATAAAACTAACTAAATATGGCGCACAGAGTAACAGATAGGCAATTTAATAGGAAACAGGTAGGCATGCTCTTTCCTAGTCTTGCTAAACAATTAAAACATTAAGTAATGTAATAGAAGAAAAATGATTTATAACATGTGAAGGAAATATGGAATTTTAGAAACAAATGGCTCGTGTACATACTCGTAACCTCCCGTACACAGCGCCCACATAACAAATAAATGTCAAAAACGACCTAAGGAGAAGTCCCCAACACGGAGTTGGGCAAGCCACTTACCTACACTGCTCAACTCAACCCGAAATCACGCTCTTGCCACGAGCACCCGACTCTTAATGGCCCAAATCTATTCAATTCAATTGCATAATATAAATATAACTTCAAGAAATTAATCTAACTAATAAATTCGAAGCTAATATGCGAAATTAGGAAAATCGCCCAAAAAGTCCCCCGGGCCCACATCTCGGAATCGGGTAAAAGTTATAAATTCTGGATACCCGTTAACTCACGAGTCTAACCATACCAAAATTACTCAAATCGGATACCAAAATCTTGACCAAAACTAAAAAACTCGACCTAAGAACTTCACTCAATTTTCCCCAATTTTTCACCACAAATTCGAAATTAAAGGATGAATTTAAGCATAGATTCGTGGAATTTAATCAAAATCGAGTAGGAATTACTTACTGACAACATCCAGGTAAAAATATCTTCAAAAATCGCCAATCCCCGAGCTCCCAAGTTCAAATTATGAAATTTAGCAAAAATCCTCGATTTTGGGTTTTTAAATCTGCCCAGATGCGCTCTTCATCGCATTCGCGGAAGCCCAGACGCGAACGCGAAGGACAAAAATCACACACCTCAAATTTCTCCTACGCGAATGTGGGACTCCGCATGCGAACGTGGTCCCTTAGCTTCCCCAACCCTACGCGACGCGTTTGATCTCACGCGACCGCGAAGGGTATAACATCGACCCACTGCCGCCTCATTTCTTATATGTGAACGCGGCCTAACCCCACGCGTTCGAGATTCACACTGGCCCATACCAACGCGTTCGCATTCCCCCTTACGCGAATGCATAGAATAATTTCTCCCCTGACCCAGATTAGCCTACGCGCTCGTGACACTCCTCACTCGAATGCATAGAACAAAACCAGCACCAGCAAAATCTGATACCTTCTAAGTCTAAAATTTAGCTCGTTGAGCACCCGAGGCCCCCGGGACCTCAACCAAACCTACCAACTAGTCCTAATACCTCATTCAAACTTAGTCGATCCTTCAAACCACCTCACATAACAACCAAAACGAGAATTATACATGGATTCAAGCCTAAGAACTTAGAAATTCTCCAAAATCTACAACAGATACAGAAACACGTCAAAACTAATCTGAAATTCCGAAACATAGGTCATAAATGACACTACGGACCTGCTGCCACTTTCGAAATTCCATTTCGAGCCTGATATCAAAATTTTACCTATCAGCCGAAATCGCTGAAATTCTAACTTTCGCCAATTCAAGCCTAAATCTACTACATACCTCGAAAACACATTCCGGACGCGCTTTTGACCTGAAATCACTCAACGATGCTAACGGAGTCGACGAAATTCCATTCCGAATACGTCTTCACACAGTTCCAACTACGGTCTGATTTCTAAAGTGTAAACTCATATTTAGGGACTATGTGTCCCAAACTCTCTGAATTCCACAGTCAAACACAAACACAAACACTCGGGCAAGTCCCATAAGCAGAAACAAACATGGGGAAAACAATTATCAGGGGATCGGTGCGCTAACTATCAAAACGACTGACCGAATCGTTACATCTGCGGCCCACGATCGCATCTGCGGAGCTTGCACCAGCAGTTCCCAATCCGTAGGTGCGACCACACCAGAACAGCAGCAGCACCAGCAGATTTCCAACTTTTAAACTTTCCGATGGCCATCCGAAATCATCTCGAGCCCCTCAGGGCCCCAACCAAACATACAAATACCCCATATAACATCACTCGAACTTAGTCAAACCCTCGGAACACTCAAAATAGCATCAAAATACCAAATTACTCGGAATTCAAGCCTAAGGATTTCTAAACTTCCGAAATTCGCCAACGACGCCGAAATCAACCAAATCACATCTGAATGACCCAAAATTTTGCACACACATCCCAAATGACACCACGAACCTGTTCCAACTTCCGAAATTCCATTCCGACCCCGATAGCTAAGTCCCGAACATACTCCTAAGTCCCAACCTAACGAAGCTATCTGAACCATAAAAACTACATTCCGAGATCATATACTTATAAGTCAACTTCTAGTTGACTTTTTCAACTATTTAACTAACTTAAGAGACTAAGTGTCTCATTTCCCTCCACAACCACTCCGGGCCCGAACCAGTCAACCTAACACAACATAAAAGAGTTGTAGCTCACAAAATGAAGCAGAAATGGGGAAAACGGGCTAAACTCTCGGAACGACCGATCGGGTCGTTTCACTATAACTGTAAAATAAACTATAATTTTTAAAATAAACCAAAACCACTACTATTATCTATTAATATATAAAAGGAAAAGCATATCTACAATATTATGCCAAGTTTCAACATGTAATATTAACACGTGTCATGTTTTAGGACAAAACTCCAATAAATTTAGAGAGCCGAACAACTTTAAAAAAAAAAAAGAAAAAATTTAAATAACTAACCAATTCAGTTATTCAACATCATGGGTCCCACGTTTGTATGTTAAACTATTACACACAAAACACATTTTTTATAGTTAATTAATACCTCCTTCGTTCCAGTTTATGTGAACCTATTTTCTCTTTGGTCCGTTTAAAAAAGAATAATCCCTTTCTAAATTTGAAAATAATTTAGTTTAAACTTACAATTGTACCCTTAATGAGAAGCTTTTATAACCACATAAATACTCGGGGCCCCTTTTTAATTTGTTTAGGACCACAAATTTCAAAAGTTTTTATTTTTTCTTAAACTTTGTGCCCAGTCAAACAGGTTCACATAAATTGAAACGGAGAGAATATTATTTATTAAGCCTGAAAATTTAAAAAAATTAACATAAAAAATCTGTTGCTAAAATTTTGTAAACCTGCGACAGTTAACTAGAACGTGGAATCCCACATTTCTTTAGCAGTTAATTTAAATTATTTATGGAACCTGAAATTTTTTTCAACAATATACTCCTATTCATGAAGACTGACCCACGTATTTTGGACAGTTTTCTTTCTTTAAAAATAAACATGAAAATTCAATTTTTAAAAAAGAATTCATATATATATATATATATATATATATATATATTTAAGACAACAGTCCAATAAGCTTAGAGATTAAAAAAAAATTATAAAAATAAAAAAATAATTTGCAGCTTTGGAGGAATTAATATGTTTCAGTTAGTTCCATTAGGAGTCCCACGTTAATTTGTACCATAATTTCATTAGGAGTCCCACGTTAATTTGTATCAATACAAAGCATTGATATGTTTCAGTTATTTTCCGAGTCTCATGTTTGTGTATCTATTCATGAGTCTCATGTTTTTTGGATCCCCATATTTTTTCATCGACGATCATTTATACAAATTTTTGGACTCCCACGTTTCTTACTCTATAACTTAGAAACTGTCTCCTTCGCTAATAATGTCTCAAATGTCTGCTCCCTGTTCTATTTTCTTTTCTATTCTCTACTCCCTATTTTCCTCTGCTCAAAATACAGAAGTTTGCAAACATGGTTACAATACTTTATGAAATCAGTTAATTTCAAGCAACTCGATGCAATGGAATCTCAAAGTTAGAGTTGTTCCAATGTAGGAAATGCCGGATCGTTTCAATCCTGAAAAATTATATTCGATTGAGTTGATTTTACAAGATGCAAAGGTAACATATTCAACTTTACATAGTTCTAAAGTTTTTCTTCTTTTCCGATTTATGGATAAATTTTCACAATACAAAGTAGTAATGGTGAAAAATTATATGTAGTACCAGTACTCTATTTATGTTAATTTTATATTCACAATTGTGTTTATCGAGTGTTTAACAAAAACGACAGTAATTCAAGTTCTCAATAAAATATTCTTTTATTGATATGGAACTCACTGTAGAAATTATTATAATTTATCTATAGCCTCGATTAAAATAATATTTGCAAATTTGTTATTAAGATGGTTAGGACGAACATAACAAAACTTGACTCATATATGAAACAATTATTACCATTAACAACATTATGTTAAACACTAACAACATTATGTTAAACATTAATATTCTACATTCGTAACATGGTTCTCGTGAGAATGACACAGATCTGAGTGAGAATACGTAGAAGATGGCCTCCCAAAATTATATGGCGAGGAAATGACAAAAATGGTGAAAAGGAGTAAAGTAAAAATGGAAGAGAAGGATATTCATCCCTGTATGTTAGAGGTATTAGTAATCAACCTTCATTACCAATAAAATTTAAAATATTTGAGCATATTTCATTATCAAAAAAAAAACTTTATCGCATTTCATCAGTAAATTTTTTCTAATTAATTATAATCCACAAGATTATCGACTATGATATTTGCATCCAATGTAGATCCGTAAAGTTACAACAAAGCAATTGATGGAGCTTATTATATTTGACTTTTTAATTTAGAAATATGGGTGATAATGCATATAATTGATAATTTATACAATTTATTTATTTGTGATGTTTTAATGACTACTTTACTAATGTTGATTGAATAATATTCCAATGACAAATTGTATAAATTTTGACGCAGCACTAATGTTCATAGCAGGGGAAACTGATTTTGGTAGACAAGTTGTCAAAATGTTATACAAGAATTGAGGTGATTTTAGAGATTTAAAATATTTACAAAAGAATCACGCATTTTAAATAGCATTTGGATTTTTAAATTAATTTTTAAGTAATATGCAGGTCAGAAACTAAAATTGATTTTATAATTTTAGGACAAAAATAGCATAAAGTTATATTGACTGCTTTGACAAGGATTTATATGACTACTAAAAATTATTTAAGTAGGAATTATGATTGAGAACAAATATGTTTACAAGATATAATAGCTTATTGGATTAAAACTAATTATCTCTAAATAATTCAATTTTATTTTGAGACGGCGTGAGCATGGCGCGGGTAAGAATACTAGTTTATGTGACTGAAAAGGAATCTACTCCGTAAAAAACTCAGTATTCAAGTAATTTATTTTTCGCTCAACAAAAGTTTAATTAGGAAATTTGAAAGTATAAAAGAAGGGAGTCTAATTCCTTTTAAAGTAAAAATTTGGAAGGTGAGAGAGGAGGGGGAGATGAAAGTAAGGTGCATTGAGGTGATGCGAGAGAAGTTGACGGAATACCGTCAACTTCTCTTCTTTTTTTTTTCATCATATTTTAATTCTCTTTCTCCTTTTCGTCTTTTAGAATATTCTCTCTACTATAAGTAGTTTCTTCTTTTATATAATGATTTATAATAGTATATTTATCTTATATTGAATGTTGTATTTTAATATGTTTAAATTATCATGTACATAACAAATAATACCAAATACCCCCTGATTGGGAATGACTATATTTTATATTGATTAAAAATTTATTTTATGTTTTTTTTGTATATTATATATTATATTTTTTTTGTATTTCTTTATAGTAAATATGTAAATTCTTTTTTTCTTTTAAATAGTACTATTGCGAAGTGAACCTAAACTCTCCTTTTTCCCAATTTGATACTTAGAAATACTTTTTAGAAAGATTGTCCAAACACAATTTGCTTGAGAAAAGCATTACGTGAATGAGTTGGACAAACACAAACTGCTATTCCCTCCATTTCAATTTATGTGAACCTATTTCTTTTTTAGTCCATCCCAAAAAGAATGTCTCCTTTTTATATTTGGACACAATTTACCTTTATACAATTATAGTCATACAAAATATATGTGCCTCATTTTACACCACAAGTTGAAGAGTCTTTCTTTTTTTTTTAAATTCTGTGCCCAGTCACACATGTTCATGTAAATTGAAATAGATTGAGTATTTTGTAAAAGTACAACAATAACAATTCAGTAATAATCCCATTAGTGGGGATATGAGGAGGGTAGAGTGTACGCAGACCTTACCCTTACCCCGGAAGGGTAGAAAGACTGTTTCCGAGAGACACTCGGCTCAAAGACAGAAGGTCCGTAATAATAATAGAAACCAGACAAATAATATCAACACCGTAAAAGACAACAAATAAGGGGAGCATTTTGTAAAAATACTTTTTGAAAAGGACTTTTAAAAAACAAGCAGTTATTGACAACTTGGCAACGAGCTTTAAGACGATGGTAATCAGTAGTATAAGCGGTGCGGAGAACTACATGAAGGATTTGATTGCATCTTTTTTTTTTTCACTTTCTTTTTTATTTTGTCATTTTTATTCATAGCGTAATTTTAAAATAAAGTCACTTTAAACTCAGCATATCTATATCTTTTACCAAGGTCACATATCTATTTTTTTTTGGCGATGGACACATTGACGCGACACATTCAAGGAGAGATGTCATGGTATATGTTATTTGATGATGACATTTTTTTTATTGACGAGACGCATGGTGATATTACTGAGAGACTCGAAGTTTGGAGGCAGACCCTTGAGTCTAAGGGTTTTAAGTTGAGTAGGACCAAGACGGAATACTTGGAATGTAAGTTCAACAACATTACCCAGGAAGTTGATATGGAGGTGAGGCTTGGTATACAAGTCATCCCCAAGAGAGGTAGTTTTAAGTACCTTGGATCGATAATATAAGGTAACAGGAGATTGATGAGGATGTCACGCACCATATCAGAGCAGGATGGATGAAGTGGAGGCACGTTTCCGGTGTCTTATGTGATAAGAATGCGTTGTTGAGACTTAAAGGCGAGTTTATAAGGTGGTAGTTAGACCGATTATGTTGTATAGAGCAGAGTGTTGGACTATTAAGAATCTTCATGTCCAGAAGATAATAGTAGCTGAGATGAGGATGTTAACGTGCAAGTATGGGCATACTCAGTTGGATAAGATTAGGAATGGAATTATTCAGGATAAGGTGGGAGTAGCCCTTGTGGAGGATAAGATGCGACAACAAATGTTGAGATGGTTCAAGCATGTTAAGAGGAGAAGTATAGAAGCCACAATCAAAAGGTGCGAGAGGTCAGTGGGTATTAGGAGGGGTAGAGGTAGGCCTAAAAAGTTTTGGGGAGAAGTTATCAAGCGGGACATGGCGCAGCAAGACCTGACTGAGGACATGGCCCTAGATAGGAGGGTGCGGAGGTCGAAGATTAGGGTAGAAAGCTGGTAGGCAGACGAGCATTTCTCTTTGTTTTACTCCGTTAGCTAGTATTAGTGTTAGTATGATATCCTTTTATTCATCGGCATTTACTACCTAGAGTTTAACACTTTCTTGACTTCGGTCTTTTTATCTTGTTGTTATTCCTACTTGTTGTCACCACTACCTTTTTTTTCATCCACTTTCCAGCCGAGGGTCTATTTAGAAACAACCTTTCTGCCCTTTTAGAATAAGGGCAAGGGTGCGTACATCTTACCCTCGGAAAATTACGGGGCTTGTTGTTGTTTTTATCACATATCCTTAAAGAAGAACAAATATCTAAGCGAAGTCAAGGTTTTGTTAAAATTGAACAAATAAATCAATTTTAAAAATTTATCAACTCTAAGAAATTTGACAGAATATAGAATACGTTTGTGTTAAGAAATAACAAGTTACTATTATTTACAAATAGAAGTCAATAAGAAAAGAGTTACAAATCACTAAATTAAGGCCAATATTTAAAGCAAGGGGGCGTATACCCTAAACCAGAAATTCCAATATAAGACAAATAAAAGCTTTCAACGTACACTAAATAAATATAAATAATTTCATCAAATAAAATTAATTGCATGTTTTAGCAAATTTTATGAAAGAGATAACGAAAATTCACTTCGTACAAGAGTCTAATTTTGTAGTTAAATTAGTGTTGCCAAAGGTGAAAAGCTCTAAAAAGTGCTCTAAGTCTATTGGGTTAAGTGCAACTCACAATTAAAGTGTGAGCTTTAGTAAAAAAAAAAAAGGGGTAATATAATACACTTCTTTGCTGATTATATTTGTTGTTTATTACAACTCTATTCAAGATAGAAATCATTGACAATGAGGCATACGCCTTAGTGCCTTGGCTACACTGAAGTGCAACATAAGCGGGGTGAAGCACCCTCTCTGAACTTTTTTGAACTTTAGGGTTTAAATGCGCCTTAAATGAGTTTTTGATAACACCTAGTAAAATAAACTTTAGTGTAATAAATTTACAAGAAGTTGTGGTTAATTTGACCTGCAAGCTTAAGCATGCATGCATCAAGTGTGTTCAAATGCTCCCTAACAGTATTTTTTCAGAAACTTACTAATATACACAGTTTTATTTTTTGATGAACCCGCTTAATAACGCGTGGGTCCGCCCCTAGTTACAATGTAGATCCGCCACTAGAGATGTTCCTCTTGCTTTCTAAAAACAGATATTATTGTTAACAAAAGTAAAAGTGTTTAGGTATAGAAATATTAGGTACTTTTTTAGTTTGAGAAAATTACTTGGAGCTTCTTACTGCATTTATACATCTGAATTAGAACTTAAGATAGTTTGAACTTGCTTTGACATATGACTTCTACCGAATCATTTTTCCATATAATTTTTCTTTCTAATTATAGTTATATATTTTCTTGCATCATTATACTTTTGTTTTCATTTTCACTAAATTTCTTAAAACACCAAATACCATGGCACTTTCTATGTTTTCCAACTTTTTTGACAGCATGCATAAATATTTGATCTCAGACAGCTTCTCTTTTGTTTCCGTTCTTTTTTTAATGAAATGAGTTAGACTTTGATGAAAGAATTGCCTTTGCAAACTTCAAAAGTTGTTCCTTCTCCCTTTTCCGCAATATTGTCCTTCATCAAATCTAATAGCTACTTACTCCAGCTTTCTCTTTGACCTAAAGATGTCCCATGCATTTCATTTGACGTCCACGATGTTAGTGTTTCTTCTCTGACTGTCTTCTCATGCAGCTTTGAGTTCCCAATTCTGCCGGTGATAGATGGTGGGGTGAAGCATTGCAGCTACTCTGAGTTAGAAAAGATTACTGACTTCAAGACTGCGAACTTGATTCATACTACTCATTCAGGCAGATTGTTCCGTGGAACCATTAATTACTAAAGGATCTGAAAAACGACCAGTGATTGTTAAAACATGGGATTTTCTCCTTCTTATTGACCATCTAGCTTCTATTCGTCCATTGAAATTTTGTGTATGTTCATGAGTTCAGATACATTGTTAATTAATTTGATGTTCTTATTTATTGTCTATTATTATATTGGGTTGAATGAATGATGCAGGGATTCTTTTGTAGGATGAGATTGAGTTATATGAAACAGCAACTGCACATCCATACTTGGTGAAGTTGTCTATGTACTGTTGTGAGAGGAGGCTTGCAGCTGTCTATGAAGAAGAATTTTTCGCGGATTTGTCTCATGTGCTTCTGGATGATATTTAAGTTAATTACCTCATGTATTATATATGTTGAATGGCTGTTTAGTGTGAATTTTATGTGCTTCTTCACATCCGATCCAATCCGTTATCTTTTCTTTTTCTTGTTCATCAGATGCATTTGGATGGGATAATCGGATAAGAGTGGCAACTCAACTTGCAGACCTCTTGGCATGCATGGCTGCATGAAAAGAGGATTGCAGTTGGCAGTATTACTGCTTCATGCATTATCATAAAGCAGGAGGCATGCTTGCTCAGACTTTGATGTTTTCATGCTATAGATCAAAGTTATATATAATTGTCTGTGCAACGCATGATATATACGTAATTAATGCTTCATCTACTGTGCTGTTTGATCAAAGTTATTTGCATATTGTGGACACATAATGCAGTTCTTATCTTATTTTCCCGGATCAATTAATGCAGGTAAACGTACAGACGATGAAATCTGATGTTTATGTATTTGGTCTTTTACTGATGGAGTTGATAATGAAAAAGGAGTTTGTATTTCGTTATCCTCAATATGAGCCAGTCGTAGATGAGGTTATGTTTTGCAGAACTTGATCATTTGGTTCATAAAAGCTTCGAAGAGGTTGATGATCAAACTGCATCAGATATCACAGAGCTGAAACTTGTCGTTGTCTCGATGTTCATCCAGACAAAAGGCCATCGATGAAGACTGTTTTTGACGCTTTGGGAAAACTGAGAGAGGTAAGGGAGGAACGAAAATGAGATGAAAACGAGGCCAATACAGAATAAGCTATCCCGTTGTTTAGCTACTTTAACCTTTACGACAACAACATACCTAGTATATTCCTACAAATGGAGTCTGGAGAGTGTAGTATAGATGGAGTCGTAATTATCCCTACTTTATGAAGGTAGAGAGATTGTTTCCGAAAGACTCGCCACATGTTTAATGTAACATAATAAGTAAGAATTAGGAAGAGAACACATACTTTGAAAATCCAAGACAGCAAGTTGAGGCTGTTGCATATAAACTACTTTTAACCTTTGTATAAGCTAAATTGCTAAGGTTGTTTTGGAACTTTGTGAATGATCCTCGAATTGGATTTGTTTTACTGACCTATGAATTCGAGATTTTCTAATTCTTTAAACAAATTATAAATGCCCTTTGTTATGTTATTGTTATTTGATGCTGCTACGCGCACACGTTCGAGCAATCTACTTAAATTTTTCCTTTCTCTCCTATTATGAGTCGTTGTTACAAAAAATAGTTGTCTTAAATTATTTATTATTTTAAAAGTTTAATACAAAATTAATAATCTTTTTCCTTTTATACCCTTAATATTTATTATCCTTGAAGACCACAAATATACATAATTTGTTCAAATACCAATGAAGGAAGATTAAATATTAAGATATAAATAAGGTTAAAGTAATCAAAATTCTATCTTAATTAATTATTTTTTGAGAGACGTGTACAAGAGAATCAAGATAGATGTAAAAGTCTCTTAATGGTATGCTAAACATTTACTCCCTCCGGTCCACAATAAGTGACTCATTTGCTTTTTCATTTTGGTCCAAAATAAGTGTCCATTTATATAATCAAGAAAGAATTCAATTTGTTTTTACAAAATAACCCTTAGGTCCATATCCTAAAAAGTTTTCTTACTCCTCACATTAAATATTTAATTAAGGGTAGTTTAGTCATATTAGGTATTTTGTATTGAATTTAGTATTTTCTTAATGGACGTACCAACAGCAAATTGGCCACTTATTATGGACCGAAGAGAGTACTAAAAGCAAGGGTATCAATGAACTTAAAGTCCAATAAATGGAAAATTTGAGCAATTTTAATATAAGGACAAATTTGAATGCTTTTCCAAAAAATTTAAAGCAAAATATGCATAGAGCTGTCAATTATTCGATAAATGAATAGAACTAGACTCAAATCATATTATGATTTATGTCAAAGTGAGGCATCTTCTTTAGCAACGGTCACTTGCTCTTTATTTATGATTTCCAATCCCAAGCTTAAGTGATCAATATAAAAAATAATTTGTCATATTAGTTTGTATGTAAATGAATAAATAGAAAACTTTTGAGTTTAAGGAAAAGTTTAAGAACGTGCTCAAAGATGATCTTTGGGAAGTTTGCTTCTTCTCTATAACTAATTTTGAATCTGTTTCTTCCTTTGCATTTCTTTTTTTTGTTGATGATACAAAAAGTTACATTAGGATAGGGACGACAGCTTTTTGCAAGATATGTGGAGAAGAAAAAAAGGGAGAAAAAGAAAAAAGAATGGAATAATTCAAGATTTCCCATGATAAATTAGAAGGAAAAAAAAAAGAATGAAAAAAAAAACTATTACTATACACACTAGCTAAGGCTGGAGATGTGGCATATTCTTCATTTGACAAGGAACAGTTGGTTAGAATTGCATTTTGAGAAGCATTTGGTAAAAGCTATCTAATTCCCAAGTATCAGCTGCTCATCACTTCTCCAAGCTTGTTTCAATTGTATAAGATGAGACCTAATGCTATATTCTTCTACCTGCATTATTGTCAAGTAATCGCATTAGATAATCAGTTCATCGGACATGGAACATCAATATGTACGCGCTATTCCATCCATCGTGTAATGTCTTTGGAACAGAGATGGAAAATGAATTAGTGCATGCTTAGAATGAAGATGACAAACCCTCCTCACACGAACTATATGTACTATCGAACACCGAGATAACCTTGGCGTAACTGGTAAAGTTGTTGCCATGTGACCAGAAGGTCACGCGTTCAAACCATGAAAACAACCTCTTGCAGAAAGCCAAAAATGCAGGGTAAGGCTGTGTACAATAGACCCTTGTGGTCCGGCCCTTCCCTCGGAGCTTAGTGCACCGGGCTGTCCTAAACACTAAGATAACCTCCTAAGACGTTTAAGCTAGACATGGTGGGACTTTACTTTTGAGTTTCTATACTAGATACTCCACATTTTGTTGGTTACTAGAACCATGAATTTTCATTGTTGGGTAAAAACTAATGCTGATCAATGCAGATCCATAATGACCGTAAGTTATCATCCTAACATGCAAGGAATGAAGAATGAATCTGCACTAAAGCAAAAAGTAATTTCAGTCCAAATGCCAGAAGAAGAAGATCACTATACAGATATGGGAGATGATAAAAGTGATACATCAACTGGGTTGATTGAACTATGACAAAGGCATTAAATGGAGAAGGGAATAGGACAGGGAGAAGAGTGAAGACTAAGGAGTAGTTGAGGAGATTCTGTAATAACGGCAATAACTTTATGGTGCCCCAAATTTTAAGTCTCACCTGCATAGCCGCTGTTGAAGCCAACATGGCTTCACATTCGTCCAGCATGGCTCGCTCTTGAGCTGCCACATCAGCAAGTTCAGAAACCAGGCAGTTCATCCCTTCCACCTGCAAAGTGCAGAGTGCGAAATTAGGGAAAATTGTCGGAAAATGTTTGACCACAAACAAAAGCGCAAAGCAGACAAAATTATATAGAAGCTCTTAGCAATCAAGATACCAAGTTGAGACTTTAGATTGTTTGACATTGGATTCTAATAAAACAGACTGAAAGCAATTGTCCCAGGTTCTATAGATGTTTGAACACATTTCAAAAAATCAAGCTCTTGAAAGTCACATTTTTAGATAGCCAAAGAATGTAATATAACTTCTGATTCAACAATTACTGGCAGTCTGGCAGGCCCCATGATCTTTGTTTGTGCTCGTAGTATCAACTCCTTTTAGTACTTCAATTGAGGCTATCTTACACAAGAAATAAAATCTACTTTTTGGGCAATTTAAGAGTTTCTAACTGTCAGTAAAGGCCAAGGGCAATCCAGAAGTCTAAGCGTAAGAATTTTAAGCCTAATTCTCAGAGCATTGTCGTACTCCATCTGCAACATATCTTGAATAGCAAGAACGTTTATTAGAAAAAGAAAAAAATAGCAAGAGAATCTTTAAATTTTTCTGAGATACATATCATTCATTCCGTCAAATCAATATTATTTTTGAAAATCGACGCTCAGTATAACACTAATTGAAAATGTGCAAAGAGAATCTCTACATTTGTCAAACAGTCAAAGTTGCAACTTCTGCTGCTCAACAAACTAAAATTCTAGCATAACGTAGCTACCAGCTCTGTTACATAAAACTATGTGCTAATGACCTTTCTATCTCTCTAATATCAGCTTTCTCTCTTCCTCTCATCTCAAACAACAATTGTGGATTGTAAAAAGCCTGATAGTAAAAGACAACACCATTTGGTCCAATTTGCTATTGCATTTTATGTTACTTAAACACTAGAGATAGGGAAAGTAAATTAATGGTAAGAAAGAACAAGAAAAAGTAGAACTTAAAATAAAATAAGAACTTACCCTAGACAATATAAAACGCATGGAGGATCCCATTGCCTGCATTACATCAACAGCTGAGCAAACAGCTTCCTTAACACTTTCAATATCACCCTGTAAAAGAGCCAACTCGAATAAGACTCTATGTCTTAGGAAGCAGTGATCTCAAAACACTAAAGGATCAAGTTGCATACCTTTGCTCGTCCAATAATCGGAAGACGGAGAGTGCATGCCTGTAGATCTTGTATAGCATGGGATACTGAACCCGTATGATCCCTTTCAATTGAAGCCCACTCATCGAGGTGGGTGAGCTGAACCCATCATTTATAGGAAAAAATCAGTTTAAACAATAACGCCACATCTACAGTAAAGATCTAAACAGAAATCATATTGTACATAATCAATATCAGACTTCTGAACCCTGATTTTCAAACTATATCCAGATACAGAGAAGTCAAATCAGCATAAGCAAAGGAACTACGAAGAAGTCTGGAACAGCTAAAGGTAAGACCTGACTACAGACTGTTTCTGTAAGCAAAAAATCAAGCTCAAATTCAGCTTTCACTATTATGAACAGAAGATATCTAAATTCACATATTCATATCAAATCTCAAGCATTTTATGGGTGTTAGGTTCCAGATAACAGGAAGATATCATATAGTACCTAAAAATGAAACATTCTTCTGGCTAACAAGTGAATGCGTCGTACTCATACCTAATAGTTCAATTATGAGGAGAAACTCATCACGAAAAGGAGACTACATTCATATAGTGTTCAATGATTTGAACTAAGCCAGAGGAAAATTCATGGAATTCCACAGCGAAATTCCTGCTTTCCATCACTTCAAACTTCAAACACAAGCCAATAATTGCCTATATTAAATCCCTTACATAGACGAGAAAAGACAAAAGATGCGGTCTAAACTCAAATCTTCTTTTTGAACTGGATCATCCTATGATAAGGAAGTTCTAGAAATCTACAATCCACAGATTTTTCTGGAAAACACTAAAAACATAAAGATTAAAACATCAGGGAGGATATTCGAATCATATGTTATAGAGATACATTACCTGTTCATTTAAGACTGCAAAAAGCTTCAACTTCAGCTTCAGCTGTTGGAGTGCAGTTCTCTTTTTAATAACGCAAGCCCATAAATCCGACGTATTCCTCCAGACATTGTACAATGTTTTCTGCACAGGCGGAAATTAAAACTGTCAGTTAAATCAGCAAAAACGCAACCAAGTTGGTTATATGATGGGGAAATATCAGAAAGCTCCCAGAGAACATCAAGCCACAAAGATATCAGTCCATGATTCCAACCCCACAAAACATAATTAAATAATAAATTAGAAAGTAAGAAGCCAATATTAGTAAGATAAACGAATGCCAGTCTATACTATTATAAAAAAGGGTTTTAACCTGCTGCTTGTGATCAAAAGTTCATTAATTATAGTCTTTCCTCTTCTGTATTACTATTCCAAACAATGTCCATACCGCAGTCGTTTTTAATAGATTTTCCTGTCATGCAGTACTTCTCAGGAACCAAATGAACATTTCCATGCATAAGATAACCATTAATCAATTTAGAAGAAGAGAACTCCGAGAGATACATGGAATTATTTTAATGATTATAAGGTGACTAAAGAAATAAGTCTAAAGGCACACAATGAAGCTTCGCAAGGGAAATAACCAAACCTCTGCTTGAAGTTTCTGCCCGTGCAATGCTGCATCTGACCTGGCATTAGCATACCGCCATTGGAGATGTCTATTATACAATAGCCTCAGCTGATGAACATCTTCTATGTGGTTAGCTGCCTTCTTCCCCTTTTTAATATCTGCAATAAAGCTGAGGACAGAAGTAGAAGTTTTGGGTTGTCTAGATGGACTAGATGGTCTTATCCGAGAAGGACTTGGCCCTCTAGATGGTGTACTTGGGACTGATTTTGTTCGAGATGGACTGATTCCTCTGGATGCAGAGGATGATATAACAGATGCCTTATTCGGTGATGGAAGTCGTGATCCAGGAGCTGAAACAGTCTGAGATCTAGCTACTGGATTCCCTTGTACTGTTCTTTCCAATGAACTCGAAGATGTGGACTTCTGCATTGAAAGTGAACTATCATCTACTGACAGAACTCTACCTTTTACTCTATCATCGGGTGATACTAGTGACAGCAAGTCGCTGGAAGATTTTTGCAACGGTTTGGTATAACCATCCAATGATAATCTCCTCAAGGAAGGCGTGACTGAGCGACTAATTGGCGCAATTTTACTATTCTTATCACTCAGATCAACACTTCTGTTCATAGTACCAGATGATACCTTCCCACCCATTCTACTTGGCCATCGATGCTGATCAACTAATCGAGCATTTAAACTATCAACTGGTCTAGAATTCTCTGCTTGATCAGCAGAATTCTTTCCCTTCAATGGACTCCTCCTCCTCTCAGGTGTCGCCTTTCGAGAAGCAAGAGGCGTTTCGCCCTGTTTCTGCACTACATTTGATGATGACCTCAAAGTACGATCACATAGGGCATGAGAAACAGTTTTTTCTCTCTTACTTACAGGTAAAGAAAAGGTATCCGACTGAAATGAAACACTGAGACTCCTCATTGTTGAGGGCCACAAAGATTCTGGCAACCGATTACCTCCCAACTTTCTGGACAACAATTCTTCCGCAGATGTATCCTGTACAGGTGTTGACGGTCGTGATGTAGTACTGGTAGGTGATGAAGGCGTGGTGGGGCGTTTCCTTTCAGACGATATGGCTCGTTTAGGCAAGGACATTGTTGATGTAGTAGTTCCAGTTCTTGTGACATTTGGAGAAGAGCAACGTCTAACACCAGAGGATGCTGCTGATGGAGTAGGTGACCTGTACCTAGAACTAATTTCTCTGGTTCTCGGCCTACGGATGTTTCCATTGTTCTTCTCCAATGTTGAATTCTGCTTCTGTAATGCTAACTTTGATTCATACACATCCATCCAAACTGTCCAAGATTAGACAGCATTGATATAATGATATCCACTTTCTTATATTAATAACAACTTAAGCCATTCTTGAAAAGCCCAGCTCTCAAGAACCCAACTTTAATCTAATGAATTACACACCAATGCCAATAAAGTAAGATCCTTTTCTCAGCTGTAAATCTGCCACAAATAAGGCTAAAAGTAAGATATACTAAAGATAAAATTAAAGAAAGAATAATTAATATACCATTTGAAAAGAAAAAGGATGATCAAAAGAATACATCTTTACAGGCACCCAGATCTGAAGAAGAATCAATATTAGAATCTCAGCCAATAAATTGTAAATTCTTGTTCTATAATCACAATGATCAATACCCAAAACCAGGTAGATCAAGCAAATGTCAAGAACTCAATTGAAAGAGGAACCCCTGTGCTAATATTTGCCAAATCAGTATTATTATCAAGACAAGAATGTACATTGGCAGGCAGAGAAATTTTTTTAACAATTGTATGCTTGTTAAAGAAAGAGAAAGAGGTTATATTAACCTCTTCCCTCGAAATGGGGAAGTATAGTGGGAGATGGGGTGGGTGTAGGATAAGAAATAGGACTAGAAAATGATTCACAGGACAAGAAAAGCTTCTCTCATTTACATTTTTTTTTTCCTTCTTTTTTTAATTTATTTTTTTTACTTTTACACCCGATGTTCAATACACGCTTTGAGACCGGATCAATTCAAATTCATACCAACGAATTCCACTTCGGAGGTACAGTTGCTCCCTATCTGACTACTGTATTCGCGTGACTTAAATTTTAAATTTCTAATTAAGAATGAAAGCGTATTTATCATTCCTGATTGGACCATAACTTTTGGTAATTTTTTTCTTTTTATATCTCTTTCCTTCCCATTCCTAATTTTGATTTTTCCTTATTTTTGACCCTCCTCTTTCCCTGTGGCCCCAACAACAACCTTTTATCCCTCTCACGGGAGTGCCATGGTCAGCCAAGCTGGATATATTACACAGATAGTCACAGCCCCTCTGTCTTGTTCCTTCTCTCCCACACCCAACTCCTTTTCATGAAAGGGAATTCAGTTACACTCAAACTTACACCTAAGGTAAACTATACACAAGATAGTTTCTCAAAAATAAATAAATTGGCTTTCTTATTTTTCTTATAATAACGGTAGCGTTCAAGTCAGTTTGTAGGCACCCACTAATATTATTTTTTGGAGCAGATGTGAAGAAATCAACTACTAATATTATTTTTTGACTACCTGGGATTTGAACTCCACTTTAGTTACGAGGTCATACTTGAATCAAATAAGCCTTGAATCATCTTTTTCAGGATTAACTCCATTTCGGTGCTTTAACTAAATAATAATTAGGACAATGATTTAAAATTATTATAAAACTTTTGTTTGTTTCCCAATCACAATCCTGCTAAAAGGAATAAGGAAATAATTAAGCAAACAAATAATAGATAAATATATAGGGTTATGGGGGCGGAAATGGAGGACCACGTGCAAGTAAGATCATTGTCCATCCCCATGAACTCTCAGTATCATAAATGCACTTAAAAAATTATTCATATCTATGTAAAAAATCTATATACATTTCTTTACACTAACAAGCCTACATTGATAAAAGAAAAAATCCAAAAAATAAATATTTCTTATGTTGACTATTTCCCTTGTTTAGTGGATTTTAGGAACAAAAACCAATGAAAAATTGAGAATATATTGAAATCATAAGAAAAATAGATCTAATAATGTGCAGTGGCAGATTTTGTTCCTAATTCTGTGAACATTTGCATTATTCATGTACAGTCACCATAAAGATGGTTCAGAAACAAGAAACAAATTACTCCTAAGTAGTATAACAAATTATTTCTCCTACAAATAGAAACAGGGTCATGAAAAAGAATTTAACACAAATTTGAGTAAATTTTCAAACAAAATGATAAAATAAGATTCTTTTTATTTCTTAAAATATATGAAATACCACGGCATCGGATTCGAGAAAAGCATAAAATATGATTTGAAAGTTCAAAAAAGTTAGAACAAATTTTGGTATCGAAAACTTGATCAAAAGCAAAACCCTAGCAAAATAGGATAAAAAGGAAGCTAAACAGAGAAAAACAATCCCAAATTTAAACAAAAATGTCCAATTTTCCCTATAAAAAATATTAATAAAATTGTCAAAATATGACAAAAGAAGAATCCTTTTTAGAATATGAAATTCAAAAAACACGGCAAACAAAGCTAAAAATGTTCTAATCCAATTGAAAAGTTTCGTTTTTAATACGTGATCATAATTCATAACCCTAGCAAAACAGAGAGAGAAAAAATATCTAAAATCCAGAAAAAATCCGAAATTTAATTTAAAATTTTCATTTTTTCGTAAAAAAATTTATATTCTAATTTCTAAAACAAAAGAAAAATACGTTAAAAAAAATACTGGTTTACATACTCAACGATGAACAAATAGACGCAAAAATGTATTATTCGCAGAGCAAATTCAAACCTTAACAAGTAATTAATTAATTAATCAAACCGACACAAAAGCGCAGTTTCGCCGGACGACAGCCGCTGTTAATTTCCCGGTGAATACACGTAACTGCATACGAATTTCAAATACATATATAATAATCGCAGAACAAATTCAAATGCCAGAAATCAAAACTAACCTGTAATAATTAAATAATGAAACGGACACGTTAACAGTGATCATCAAAGTCGCCGCCGGACGATAACCGCCGTTAATTTTCCGGCGAAGTTACGTTAATTAACCGTATCATATATGGTTGGGGAGAGAGGAGGAGAAGAAAAAGGAGAAGCCGTAGTTGGTTTTTTTTTTGGCGCCACCCAATTTTGATTAGTAAAATAGGCCAACAAACTCAAACTATTTTGTCTATTTTTCTCTTTATTAATAACGATATCATCTTCGGGAATTCCGCGATTTGACGTCTTCTACTTTTCTTTTTCTTTCTTTACGACTTTAAAACAAAATATTTCTTTTTAATAACAGAATTATCAGATCAGTTTGCACACGCATTAATTATTGAAAAAATCACACTATATAGCCGCGATAAAAATAATATATATATATATATATATATATATATATATATAGTTTGTGGCGGGTTAAAAATGATAATACTTTTATTAATTTATGTTATCTACCATAGCACATATATCAGGTCATAGAGGCGGAGTCGCGAGCAGTGGTGGAGGCAGGATCTCCGAGAAGGGAGTTCAAAAAGTAAAAAGTTAAAACAAAATTGTATCTAGTGAGAATTGAACCAATGACCATGTGTCAAGGAGATTCAAAACTTAATATATAGAGGTATAAAACAGATTTTGCCTTATATATAAAATGTAATTTTTCGGCGTAGGGGTTCGGGTGGTCCCCCTTCCGCCCCCTAAATCCGGCCCTGGCGACGTTGGCTTATTAGGTGTGGGTACGGCCGAACCTAGTTACTTTTTCTTAAACTTTATATTTGTACAAGAAAATTTATTAAACATATTTAAATATTTAATTACCAACTGATCAATAACTAAGATGAATTATGAATTCTGTGACAAATTTGCATGAGTTGTGTTTCTCAAGTGTGGACACAATTTTGAAAAGACTCAAAATGAGAAATAAAATAATTAACGTCGTCGTAATTCATAATTAATTTATTTACAACTAACAAGTTTTTTTAAAAAAAAAAATTTAGGTTCAAGTATTTGAATCCAAAGACTACGTCTTTGATTAATTTGGATTTTTGCCATAGAGGACATTAAGAAAAGTAAAGTATTTTCTTTTGAAATTTTTATATTTAACATTCGAACTTGGAATTTTTAATTAAATAAGAAAAAGTCGTTATCACCATATTACATCATTAAAGGATACAACTCAAGTAGCTAGTATTTCTATAATTGAACTAAGGATTTTATTTTTGTCAAATCATAGTAGGTCGGCTCGAAGGAAGTAACCAATTCCTATTCATTATTAGTTCATCAAATTTAGTCGAGAGTCTGTCGTAAATAATTTTTTTATCGGTCAAAATTACGGTAAAATCTGCAAATACTTTACTCTTTTCAAACCCCACACCATGAAAATACATTGAATATATTATAGCCATTGTAGTGGGTCATCAAAGTCTCATTAGCGGTGCATTAAGTGGAGTTAAATTTTTTTTGAACTTAAAGTAATTTAGATGGGTTTGTCAACTAAGAAATGAAAATAGTTTTAAAATTATTATAATGTTTTTTCTTACTTGGTCTAATTCTTCTTCATCCATTTCTTTTTCGTAAAGATTTAAGATATTATTATTTCGAAAAAGAAAAAAAACTACTACTCCTTATAATATTGTGGTAAAATGAATAATTGCTCAATGAGTAGAAGAATTATATGACTCACAATATATACAATCACATATTATGATATTCAATTTTTGACAATCAATTTAGAGGCATATATAAATAATAGGCTAAATATATAGGTAGCTCCGCTAAAATTGTCACAATTTTTTTTATTTAAGTACTTTAGCTGAACCTGTTTCCTATCAAACACTTAATTTGCATATTTATTGGACTAAATGTGTCACGACATAGAGAGGAACATCAACTTCTGATATTTACCAAAATAATCTCTATAGTTACGAATACCAAATTTTTTTATAACAGTTTCATTTGTTCCAAAAAAATTTAGCTGCTATAGTGAAGTGTTGTTATAAAGAATATACATTATAAGGTTTCGAGAAAAACTCGGCTTTTATAGTGAATGACTATTATATAAGAATGTTGTTATCAGAGAGGATCCAGGATCCTATGGATTCAGTTTTTAAAATTTTTAGTGTTGAACTCATTATATTTTAAAGTTATGGGTTCATATCTATTTTTTCGTAATTTTAATAAATATTTACATATAAATTTTTACTCTGTATCAAAAATTATGAATTTAATTGAACCTATTGGTAATACGCTAGGTCTTCCTCTACCCATTATAGAGAGGTGTGATCGTATAATATATTGTTTAAGTGGTTTTCGTCAAACAGGGAGATAAACATCAACTTCTGAAATGAAAGGGTCTTTCAACTTGGAAAGCATGAATCGCACACATGATGCTAAATTTTGCAAATAAAACTTAGGACTCATTTGTCCATAAATTTGTTTTTTTGAATTTTTTTGTAAAAATATATTTGTCCATGAAATTTTACGAGTTTGTGAAAAAAATTCAAAAATGAATTTTTCAAAATCAAAGAGTGTTTTTGACCACTTTTTTCTACAGTTTTAAATATTTCTTCCCCACTCACAAAACCGTAATATTTTTCAAATAAAATACATGTACAAATATAATTTTAAATACTATTTTTCAACTTAACTTCAAATACTATTTTTTTTTTCAAAAATTATAATTTTTTGTCCAAACTCCCACTTAACTTTTTCCTCAACAAGCCAACTTTTAAGGTCAAATACATATAATGTCGAGTTAGTGATATTGTTATTTCATATACTATGAATGTACGTATACAAATCAGGGGAGGAGCTAGAGTACGAGTTCAAACGAACTCATTAATATTTTTTAAAATTATGTATTCATATTATGAAATTTATTCAATATGTATAAATTGTTTAATTGTGAATCCACTAATTTAGTCGAACTATGAATTTTGTGGCAAGTTCAAGACCATAAACTTCAAATCCTGATGCCGCCCAAGTCGGGAGTTAAACCGTGCGTCAACTTTTGCATCAAGAATTATATTTTATCTTCTTTTTCTTTTTGTCTTTTTCTATTTTGGTTTTGTTTAATTCTGTTCTAATTTTTTTCTTCTTCTTTTTGAGGTGTGTTTCTTGCTTGACTTGAGCCCGTTTGGACATACAAAATTTTTCCTTTTTTTCAAAATAATGTTTCGTTATACCATTCTTACCAAAGTTTTCAACTTCACTTGAAAATTTATTTTCAAATTTGAAAAATTGGTTCTCATCAGTTTTTCAATTGAAAATAGAATTTGCTAGTTTTTAGTTTTATAAATTTTACTTTATACTTTTAAAATTTATAAAATGACCTCAGCAATTATTAAAGAATAACTTTTTCATATTTATGTTGTTTTTGGCTTAAATTCCTTCTCTGTGTATTAGTAGAATTAAAAAATGTGATACTGATTTTGCATCTTTTGTGTTGCAGTAAAGCCGAATATGAGTTAAACAATAGCATTTTGATTGTTTATTTCAAGTAGGATAATCAAATTGGGATGGTTTTTATATTTTTTACAAGTTGTGGAGTATAAATCATGTTTCATGAATTTTTTTAAAAGAAAAAATCCAAATATGTTACAAATATTATAACCAAACACAACTTCATCTTCAATTGAAATTTTAGTGAAACTTCAAATTCCAAAAAAAAAATTGAAATGTATGTCCAAACGCCTACTTTATTTCTGTGCTTTTCATTCTTTTTTTCATTTTCCATTTTTAATTTGGTGGGGAAAGGGAACGAGGTACGTGGAAGATAAATTATGATGAGTCATATTGATGATTTTACATCATTATAACTTAATAAATAAATCAATAAAGGACCACTTACTTTAATTTAAGTCTATGAAAGTGCTATAATTATAGATCATGATGAGTCCATATCACGGGGAGCACAAGATTTGTATCAAAATTTAGTCCCCCCTCTTTCTCCCAAAACTTTTAACTTTTGTTGTGGCCTATAGCATTTAGGTTACTTTAACTCCTAGCCAACAAAAAATTCGTTACTCCCTCGGATCTAAAATAAATGATTTTTTAAATATTTTCATACAAATTAAAAAATTTATATTTTAACATTAATTAACAATAAAATTAATCTTTTTAACATTTATTATCTTACATACACACTCCTAGCACATATTCCAACACTATTTACTCCAAGGGCAATGTAAGAAAAAAACAATTAATTTATTCTTGAAATATGAAAAAATCATTTATTTTGAATCACAAAAAAAGGCCAAAAATTCACTTATTTTGGATCGGAGGGAGTAATATTTTAGGGGTATACTCTACTTATTTTACCTTTGGGGTGTGTTTGGTACAAAGAATTTCGAAAAATATTATCTAATTTTTTCATGTTTGATTCGCTTAAATGTTTCGGAAATTTTTTTCCTTCAATTGGAGGAACATATTTTCCCTATCAAGAGAAGGAAAAATATTTTCCAACTTTCCCCCCATTTCCCACCCCACCCCACCCCACCCCCACACCCCCACTCCAACCCAGCCTTGCCCACCCCCACTCTACCCCCACCCTAAATAGAAATATTATTAATAGTACTTTCTTTTCATATTATAGATAGAGTATTTTTTTTCAACAAATGAGTATTTTCTTTCACGATATAATTTTTTTATTTTAACAAAAAAATACTTTATTTTCATGATGTAGAAAAAATATTTTCTTTTATTTCAATAAAATGAGTACTTTATTTTCATGTTGTAGAAATAGTACTTTCTTTTTCAACCAAAAAAGAGAGTACTTTTTAAGTTATGGAGCACAAATTTCACCTTTATTTTTTCATAAAAAAAGTAAAGCAACACATTAGTTCCTTTGGGTTCGTGTGAATTTTAGAGGAATAATTAAATTCTTGAAGAAAATAGAGTCATAAAAATGTTGGGTATTTCGCGGGGGATGGGGTGGTGGGGGTGAGGAGTATAACATAGAAAATTGTTTTCCTAAAAAAATTTCTATTCTATAACCAAACACTAGAAAATATTTTACGGAAAGGTTTTCACTTACCAACCAAACAAAGGAAAATAAGTGATAAAACCATTCATTTTTCATAAAACATTCCATGAAAACATCTTCCTTCATACCAAACACACACTTAGAATTGGAAATGTGTGAATGCAACCAGGGGTGGATGCAACTTTAAAGCACTAGATCATCTGAATTCAGTATTTTCAACTTGACATTACTTTAAAAATATAATGAATTTTGAACCGATTAAGTATGCACTCTAAATCCGCCTCTAAATGCAACATAAAGCATAGTAGCGCAATCTGATGCATAAAGCATCTCGCATCCATGCTGGGTCCGAGAAAGGGCCGCACCTCTAATTATATGATTTAGACAACCTAACCTAATGCAAGCAATAGTGGCTGCATCCACAACTTGAATTTATAGCCTACGAATTATATAAATATAACTTTACGATTGCTCCAAAGCTTCCTTCAACAACAAAGAATAGTACTTATGTAACAATGTGAGTCAATGGTCATTCCAAAAATTCTTTATAAAAAGTATGGTTACAACTTACAATATCTTTGTAGTTTGTAGGAAAGGAGATTTCAGTTTATTGGATATTTTGTTTACAACTTATAATATATCTCTCTCTTCGTTCTTGTTGCATATTTTACGTGTGCTAATATATAATTTTAGGTGATGATGTTTTAAAATGGTCGCCGATATTTCGTAAATTTAGTCGATATGCGCATAATAAATTGGCGCGGACATCACAAATAAAAAAAAAAATCTTAAATCCTAGGGAGGATGGAATGATAAGCCTAGGTAGTTAGCCTGTTGCATCAATATAACAAGATATAGGAACAATTATTTTGGCCTTCAACTTTTGCTTTGGTACAAATTTGGTGCCTTTATTCATCAATTGCAAGTTGTAACCTCAAAGGAAAATGCAAATTGAAGCATTCAAATGATAGTAATTGTTACTTCCTCCGGTCCAGAAGAAGTGATTATTTGGTTGTTTTTACACATATTAAGAAATTCACTTTTTAACATTAATTAGTAATGAAATTGACTATATTAATATTTACTATCTGTTCATATAAACGCTCATAACACGAACTCCAACATTATTTACTCTAAGTGCAAGAGAAAAATAATTAATTAACTCTTGAAATCTGAAAAAATCACTTATTTTGAATTACAAAAAAAAAAAAAAAAAAAAAAGAAGTTACTTATTGTGGTTCGGATGGAGTACTTTATTGGTGTCATAATAGTAGCATTTGTTGTTAAATTATTGAATTTAATGAAACACTTTGGAGTATATCTAATCTAACAAACAAAATATTGGGAATCATAGCCTTAGTTGCTAGTTTTAAATTTTACCATTTTCGATCCTTTTTAGTTGTTATGGTTACTGTAATTATTTTTTTTAGAAAGTTCAAGAAAGGATGAATTCATTTTTTTCAGTTTTAACCTCACTCAAATAAAGAGATTAATATATTGAAAACAATAATATTAATAAATTGTAATAAAAGAACAAATAAAAATACTTTAGTTAAATATTTTAAGTTCATTTTTCTTAAGGACAGTGCAAAACTCTAATCTACTTTTAACGGAAATGCACTAAAGTGTCAATCATACAACAAGCAGTCCAGGATTGACGATATATATTATGTTTTTTTTATATACACAACCAATGTAAAAAAAACAAAAAAAATAAATCACTCCATCAATACTTTTTAATTTGTGATAACATGTTAGGTATTATTTTTTATTATATTACCTAATTAATATTTATCATAAAAATTTACTTATAATTACAAAATAAGTGATCTAAATATGTGAATAGTTTTACACCATCAATACATAAAATTAAACTCTACTTTATATTATATGTAGATTATATGTAGTATCTAATTAAACCTGTCTAATCCTCTTAATAGCAACCACGACCATATAATCATACCAAATATAGAATTAGGTCAACCATTAATTAAGCCAACTTCTGATAACGTCGTGCAAATGAGAGTTGCTGAAAAAAAAATATTAATCTTAATTTACGTTGAGCATTAGAGTTATAGGTTAGAAGATAGTTAAACGTTTTTCTACTTCGTACTAAGAGTCAGTTTAGCCAAGCTACGAAAAACTACTTATTTTGAAAATTACTATTTTTAGAAGTGCATTTTTCAATAGTACTTTTGAAAAAAACAAAAACACTTTGTGTTTGGCCAATTCTTTAAAGAAGTACTTTTTGCAACATTTGATAAACGATTTGTGTTTGGTCAATCTTTCTAAAAAGTGCTTTTGTGTCAAATTAACAAAAAAGTAGTGCCACGGTCTTATAATTATTTTTGAAGAGAAAAATGAATTTAATATCAATTGTAATAGACTTTCATTATTTTAATTTATTTAATTAAAATATAAAATATAAAGTAAACATACATATTAAAGATCTAAATCAATATAACGGACATATATTTACACCAAAGCAATAATATTATCTAGTACAATTACTTAATATTTACATAATAATTTGAGTAATCAAAGTACATCATTCAGTATGAATTAAAAGTTTATTTCACAAATGACTATATATTGATTATTCACATGATTTGTGTATATGATATCTCTAATTTTAAGAGAATGATAGAAACTAAAAAATAAAAAAAATAAAAAAAAGCTTAAATCAGTAACGGATTATTTGGAAATTATAGATTTATGGTGAAGGTAATTTTGTCTTGAATAAATTAATTCAAAGACGCTAGAATTTTCCGCTTCATCCCAAAATCAAAAAAACTGCTTCTGCTGCTGACTGAAAGTACTTTTCCGCCCTTGGCCAAACTTCTTTAAAAAAAAATAAGAAGCACTTTTTTGTTTTGGGGGGGGGGGGGGGGGGGGGGGGGGGGGGGGGGAGGAGGGGGGAGAGGAGGGAAGTACTTTTGGCCTCCCAAAAACTTGACCAAACAGGCTTTAAGTGTGAGGCAAGTCATATCGTGTATAGTGGAGCCAAGACTCATATTAGGACAGTAGGAGGAGACTCAGAGTATTTTTCGGTTGTTATGGAGTTACACTGATCGGGAAAAGATTTGCGTATACACTACCCTCTTCAAATACTAAGATTTGCGTATACACGACCCTCTCCAAATACTAAGATTTGCGTATACACGACCCTCTCCAAATACTATATATATATATATAGTGTGTGTGTGTGTGTGTGTCCAGCGCCGCAAGCAAATGAAGAAAAGAGGTGGCTTTAAAGTTACAGCTTTGTCTAGTTTTAAGGTTACACAGACTTCTGTTTTGACCCCATTTTGTCGTTAGATCTTTTGAATTTCTCAACCAACTAACTTATTGAAAATTGCATCCACTTCAATTTTGATTGCTTCAATTCACTTGAAACTTGGACAGAAGTTTCTTCTCAATCTTATAAAATGTTATATAATCTATAGTCTGATGTAATTTTTCAAAGGAAAAAAGTACAAACTTATTCGTGTACTATTTAAAATTACTCAATTTTATTATACATCAGATTTATTTATGCTCTTACTATTATTAAATTATTTTGTATTTATTTTGTTATTAACAGAACTCTAGCATGAAATGAGTGGACTCCACTTGTCAAAAATGTTTGACAAAAACAATCTAAATTACTTTTTTTTTATACGGGTTTAAAATTTATCCTCCATCGGGGCTAATACAGAGTAACGTCTGAATTCATTTGAACTCAATTGTTTTGGCTTGGAACCTATGTATACGTGTTAAATTTCAACTAAATATGTATAAATAATAGATTTTGAACCCAGTAAATCAAATGAAATTTAGTGAATTAGAATCCAAAACAATAACTCAAAATATACAAATTAAATCTTGGATCTGTCTTTAGCTACCGTAATACTTCAGGTCGGAGCTCCACTAGAATTTACGGGAAAAAACATAAATCTTTGTTTGAATAACATCTAAAGAAATTGGTATATATGTTTCAATACAATATTTATATTATTTCAAAGTCAACTTAATTACTCTATTTTATGTGTATTTGCGTATGCATTGGTGCAAGAACAAAAAATTAGGGGAAAAAACGTCAACCACGAATATCTGGATGTGTGACATTTTATAGATATTGAGAGAATATCCATTGAAATTTTTAATGTATACTCAAATTGAAAAACGGATGTTTTTATTATATATATCTCAGAGGAGGTCCGAAAACATTTATAAAACAATTAGTCGTTTTCAAAACATTTATAAATAACATTATTCTACGTTTGGCAATTAACAATAACTAATAGTTCTGTTATAGAATTTGATAAAGGCAAAGAACATTCCTTTATTCTCTTATATTGGTGTCATAAAAGAAAAGAAAAAAAAAACAAATAGAAAATGTATAGAAAAATTATAGCTTAATTAAGTGTATCGGTTGATCTAATTCAGAAAGCGCATGATTTTATTAGGGTACTCAACATATAACAAAAGAAAAACATATACATACATTTTAGACTATTTAATTACCTATATATTGACCTTAAATAATTACCTATATGTCGACAAATTTTTTTTGGCCAAAAAGAATTAGATTGGTGTTTAATCACATGATGTTACGACTAAGACATATCATATATGTCATGCAACTTTCAGCTGATAAAAGTGGGGTTTAATTTTGTCCCATTTCTTTGTTAAGTTTTTATTCAATTTATTAACCAAATGTTTTGTCTCCAATAAAATTCGTTTTGTCACATATTTCTGGTTATGATTTACGGTAAAAAAGATGTAAAAGAATTAACTTAAAAGTTGTCCATCCAACCGTTTAAACTAAAAATAACCGGCGAATGTATAATATATGTATATTCATGTATGACTGTGCCAGAGCCACACTCAATCAAGGGGTGTCAAACTGTCAGTCAACACCCCTTCGCCGCAAACTTATATTGTATTGCTAGATAATTTTTATCTTATTTTATGTATATTTACTATACGTTAATCCCCTTGGTTTTACGGTTTTGTTTATCCTTAAAATCAGATAACAATTAAACTTATAAGTGATGTTAAAGACACGTGATTTCACCTAGAATCAATTGATAAATGCGATGATTAATAATAGAAATTAACAGCAAAGTAAAGCAAACCAATAATGAAATGCAACTCAGCCCTCGAGCTAGAACATCCTTGAACTGATTGAGAATAGAGTTAGGAAATATGAAATGAACTGTTGAACAAGAGAGTATAAGAGAGAAACAATATCGTATTGCTTCGATATGCGAGAATAAGATGGGCTACAAATGATTAGAATCCCTTCTATATAGTACAGGAATTTCACTTATGGTACAATTTTAAATACAGAAGGAAATCCCATGATTAGCTAAATAACCATCTCTAATTTGATCAGTTCCGAGATTTCCGCCATGATCTTCGACCTGTCATGGATATCTCGGCTTTTCATTATTATGCTATCTTCGGTCTCGCTTGATGTCTATCTCGTACGGTCTCGATCTTAACTGATACTTCGAATTCCGAGCTCGGTAGCTTATCCTCATGTCTCGGTCTGATATAATACAGGGACGATCTTCGATCCATCCCCCTGGTCTCGAACAATAAGGAAAATCAGGTGGGCCCGGTTTTAACCATATACATATAGTCCCCTCGATTTTTGGAGTATAGTGACAAGAAACGAATGGGTTTTCGATCTCTACCCCGATTTGTCATGATGTCATCACCGTGATGTAAGCGGAAGAGGTGACCGAAACGTCCCGTTAGTGTAGTTCCCCAGGTTATTAAAGTGTGTCAAGTGACGGCTGGCCATTAGCAACTTTGAACCGTCACTGTGAAACCCATAAATATGCCTCTTTTCCACTCTTTCAAATTTTACTTTCAATCTCTTCTGCTCTAATCTTCAATGCTCTTTGCATTCTTCAAATTCTTCATCTGCAATTTCACGGTTAACCTCTTCTTAAAACACCAAATCTCATCATCTTCATCTTTTTTTAACCTCAAAATTAAATGGCGAAAACATCAAAGGCTGTGCAACAAAAGGAAATCGCTTCACCATCTCGGCCAGCCGGCAGAAAATACCGGTGGAACCACGCCTTGAGGAATGTGCTCCTGAGGGCTGCGTTATCAGTTCCAATTTCAAGATCGAGAAAACCTCGTCGGTCTCCGGTCGTTGCGAGCTGGTATCGAGATACATATGCTCGATACTTGAGAATTTCCTCGAAAAAGTGAAGAAGGATTGTAACTGGCAGAACAAAGAGGTCGTGATACCGGCCCCTGAGGAAGATATTACTACCCACGTGGAAGGGTTCTTGAGTGTTTACACTTACCCTTTCACGTTGGGTCCCCTCGACCCAATCATCATGCACTTCTGCAGAAAGTAGCAGGTGACCCTCAAACAAATCCATCCCTCCTTCTGGAGGATCATAATATTGCTCCGATTCTTCGTGACCAAAGTCGACGGGCTCCCTTTTACTCTTGACCACCTTATAAGGTTATATAGCCCCCGACTCTACCGAGGTGGGTTGATAAAACTCCAACACCGGGCCACCAAGGTTTTTATCTCTAGCATAGACGAGGACAAAGAACGGGTTTGGATGGGTCGATTCATCTGAATGAGGACCTCGGACCTGATTCCGGCTGAAAGCATGTCGTTCTCCGACAGATGGAACATGAAACGTAAGTATGATTTATCAGTTTCTGGATGTTAATTTTATTTCTTCACTTTCTCTTATCGATTCTCTTTTTCGATGTAGCTGCTGCTGGATGCCCGGTGCAACCCTAACCTCGAGAGTTGGGTCGGGAACCGCATCTCGACCTCAACGTATGTTGAATACGCATGGCGCGATTTATCAAAAGGCCGGTTGGAAGCAAAAAGTCATGGCGAGCCTTTTTCATGTGTTTAATGATTTGGTTAAAACATTCCTCCAAACTTACTCAATTTCTTCTCCTGCAGGTCTCGGAAAAGATGCAGTCATGAGGCCCCCATCTGGTGAAGAAGAAACTTCAATCTCGGTCTCGAAGACGGTGAAGGAGAAGAAAAGAAAAATAACCTCGACCTCTAAGGATCCAAAGCCTAAGAACAGAGTGGATTGTAAGCCCAAAAAGAGCATCATCCCCTTGTCCATGGAGTCAATTCAACTCCTAAGGTAGGAAAATGAAGAAGAAGAAGAAGAGAAAGAAGACTGATTCCGGACTGGTGGACCGAGTAAATATAAACACCGAGGCTCAAAAGGCCGCCGAGACGGTAGGAGCCAAAAACATTCCGCCCCGAGCTGACGGGGCCTCAAGAGGAAACTTGGGTGGAGTCCCCGAGTTGGCAAAGGCTGAAATGCCTCACCTCGAGGTGAAAAGGTGGCGGAATCGGCTATGGAGGTCGATCTCGAGGCTCCTCGAGAGTAAAAGTATGCCCCAAGAGACCCACTTGGGGCAATAGAAGTTGGAGAATCCCCATAACTCCCTTCATTTTTCGAGGAGACGATTCGGGAGGCTCAAGCCAATGAAGACTCCTGATACAGAAGGAGCCCACGGAGGAGAGGATCCCTTCCGTGGTTATTTTTTCGGGATAGAGGACGCCGCGGGCCTGAGCGACTTAGAAATATTGAGGAAGGATTTAGGTGGGACCTCCTCGAGTTTCAGACTGACCAATTAGTTCCCGGACCTTAGCATCTGTCGCGGGATCAAACGAACAATCGTCATCTCGTTCTCAGAGGATGCACAAATTTTTGTTGCCCCCGTAGGGGTGGCCAGTTCTCTTCGGGGTCTAGTCACGGAGCAAGACCAAGTCCTGATGGACGAAATGGAAGAACTGTGTCTCTTCAATGAGGCACAACATGACTTGAATCGGGTAAGCTTAACTCTCTTTGCCTATATCATACTTATGTTTTTTCTCTTCTTGCCTGATTTCTTTTTTTCTATCTGTGCAGGCCTCGTTGCTTCATCATGAAGCATTTTCTAGGTCTTGGGAAGAATGTCGGTACGAGGCCGACATTCAAAGGCTCGCCGAGGATAAGAATGCCCTTAGGCTCGAGCTAGTGTCGAGTGAGTACTTGTTCAAACTCGAAGTAGGGTAGATTTTAATTGAGTGAGGATGATCACTCGAGCTCAATACAAAAGATGCCCCTTAGGCTTTTGTATTAGGCCGATGTGGGCTTTGTAAAAAGAATGGCTTTTTCCCCCTGTTCGGCACAAAAGGTTTATTGTTATTTACATAAAATTTGTTATGCCTTATCATAAAATAGGGAAATTGTTCGAGAGTTCAAACAATTTTCTACCCCTTAGGGTTTTCGAAGACTGATACTATCGAAGCCCTTTGTAACTTTTTACAATGCCTTAGCATAAAGATAGGGAGTTTGTTCAAGAGTTCGAATAATTTTGTACCCATTAGGGTTTTCGGGACTCAATATTATCGATGCCTTTTGTAGTTTTGCTGAGGGTAGCCTTTTTAACCGGCATAGGAAAGTATTCGAAGGCCTATTTTATTACAGAACTCGGACGTCTCCGAACCGTGTTAATTCAACTGTAGCCTTTTATTCGGGATTTTCCTCTTAGGCTTATTTTCTCGTTTCACTTCGAGCTTGCCCGAAATATCAGTCCCCGGGTGGGTAGTCCCCGAGCGGGGTGGCCGTGACCTATAAAAATCGAGGGTTGCCTTCTTAAAGTCTTATGATCTAAAGGTTTTAATAATTGGATCTCGTCTATTTTTCAGACGGTAGTCTCCGAGTGTGGGGTCAGTTGTTCGAACTTCAGTTGTGATCGACCCTTAAGCCTGTTTACACAATAGATCAAGAGTATGGAATTGTAAAGTAGAATTTTTCTAAGGCATGGGATATTTGGAAAGGATAAATACTTCTCTTAATAGATGATTATACATACATACATGTTTGATTCCAGGGCTCGAGCAACCTATATGGGCACGACTCATTCGACCGTCTGGCCCTTACAAAATTTACCTATCGAGACCCTGTTTACACGAAGTACTTTCCTAGCAACAAAGTTGACATTCTAGGGTGATGCCCCAGTATTCGAAGTTGATTGTAGAGAAGCCTCGGATACTGTTGAATTTCTCTAAGTTAACACCAACAATGGTTGCCTCGTTAAAAACCTTGCCGGAAAAATCCTTTTGGGACTAAAATCGGTCTAAGGGAAAAAGTGTGCAATGCGTGCTTTCAGACCTAAGGACCTCGTGTTAAGAATCCATTAACGTCTTCGATATAACACCTGCAATTGGTTAATACAAATAAAAATGGAGAAGGTCGTACCTTAGTAGTAATATTGCTTGAGGAGTGATATATTCCAACTGTTTGGTAATTCCTCGCCGTTCATCACGCCGAGCTTATAGGATACTTTTATGATGATGTCGAGGACCTGATATGGTCCTCCCAATTTGGACCTAGTTTCCCTTTATTCGGGTTCCGAGTATTGAGGGTGACTTTTCTTAGTACTAAGTCCCCGATTTTAAAGTGTCGAATATTAGTTCTTTGACTGTAATACCTTTCGATCTGCTGTTTTTGTGCGGCCAATCGAACGAGGGAGGCCTCTCATCTTTCATCCAATTATTCTAGGCTCGTATTCATGGCCTCGTGATTCGATTCTTCTGTTGCATATCAAAATCTGAGGCTAGGTTCCCCGATCTCGACCGGGATAAGGGCTTTGACACCATAAACTAAGGAAAATGGCGTTGCTCCCGTACTGGATTTTGACGTCGTGCGGTATGCCCAAAGAACCTCGGGCAATATCTCTCCCCATTTTCCCTTAGCGCTGGTCAGTCTCTTCTTAAGACTTTGAATGATGGTTTTGTTGGTCGATTCGGCTTGTCCATTCCCGCTGGGATGGTATGGTGTTGATAGAATCCTTTTAATCTTGTGATCCTTAAGAAATTTAGTCACTTTGCTGCAGATGAATTGCTTTCCATTTTCGCATAAAATCTCGACATGCAACCCGAATCGACATATAAAGTGGTCCCAAATGAAGTCTATGACATATTTTTCTTTGACTTTCTCGAAAGCCTGTGCTTCAACCCACTTAGAAAAATAATCAGTCATAAACAAAATAAACTCAACTTTACCTTGGGTCGATTGTAGAGGGACGACGATGTCCATTACCCATTTCATGAATGGCAATAGGGATAAGACCGAGTGGAGTTGCTCCTCGGGCTGGTGAATCATTAGTGCATATCTTTGACATTTGTCGCACTTTCGAACGAACTCTTTTGTATCCTTTTCCATATTGGCCCAGTAGTACCCTGCTCTGATAACTTTGTGAACCAATGACTTGGCACCAGAATGATTTCCACAAGTGCCTTCGTAAATCTCCTGCAGAATGTAGTCGGTGTCTCCTGGTCCCAAACATATCGCCAATGGTCCATCAAACATTCTCCTAAAAAGTGTTCCATCCTCGTCCAAGGTGAACCATGCTGCCTTTGTGCGTTGAGTCCTCGACTCCTTCGGATCTGATGGGAGCTTCCCGTTCTTTAGGTATTTGATGTACTTATTTCTCTAATCACATGTCAGATTTGTAGAGTTTATTTCGGCTTGTCCTTCTTCGGTCACTGGCCTCGAGAGTTGTACGACAGTCCTCGAGCTAAGTTCGTCATTTTTTATCGATGACCCCAAGTTCGCAAGGTCATCGACCTCGCTGTTCTGTTCCTGAGGTGCGTGTCGTAAGGTCCACTCTTTAAATCGATGTAGAGTCACCTGTAGTTTGTCCGAATACCTCTATATTCGGTCTTCCCGGACTTCGAAAGCTCTGTTGACTTAGTTCACCACAAGTAGGAAATCACACTTGTCCTCGACGACCTGTGCTCCAAAACTTTTAGCCAACTTAAGACTTGCAATCATGGCCTCATACTCGGCCTCATTGTTAGTTAATTTCGAAGTTCTGATAGATTTTCTAATTGTATTACCTGTGGGCGAATTCAAAATGATGCCCAACCTGGACCCCTTCACATTTGGAGCGCTATCGATGAAGAAGGTCCACACCCCCGATGATGTACCCAATTTTAGTAATAGTTCCTTTTCGACCTCGGGTACGAGGGCTGGCGTGAAGTTGGCCGTGAAGTTTGCCAGGATCTGAGACTTGATGGCTGTTCAGGATTGATACTTGATATCGTATCCGCTGATCTCGACGGCTCATTGGGCCAATCGATCGAGAGTTTGGGTTTGTGCAAAATATTGCGAAGGGGATAGGTAGTTACAACACAATTTGGGTGACATTGGAAATATGGTTTTAATTTCCTAGAAGCGCTTATTAAAGAAAGCGCTAATTTTTCTAAGTGTGGGTATCGGGTCTCAGCCTCACCTAGGGTCTAACTAACATAGTAAACAGGGAATTGCGTACCTTGCTCTTCTCAAACTAGGACACCACTTATAGCTATTTCCGGGATAGCTAAGTAAAAGTAGAGTTGCTCATCCGCTTTCGGGGTATGAGGCAGTGGCGGGCTCGACAGGTATCCTTTTAGTTCTTCTAAGGCTTGTTGTCATTCCGGGGTCCATGCAAAATTGCTCTTCTTCTTAAGCAGTAAGTAGACCGGTGACTTCTATCTGAGGACCTCGAAATGAATTGACCTAGGGAGGCTATGCGCCCTGTTAACCTTTGTACGACCTTGAAATTATCCACGACCATGATATCTTATATGGCCTTGATTTTATCAGGGTTGATCTCGATCTCCCGATTTGATACTATGAAGCCGAGGAACTTTCCCAAGCTGACCCCGGACGCACACTTCTCCAGGTTGAGCTTCATGTTGTACTTTTTTAGTATGTTGAAGGTCTCCTGCAAATGTTTCAAATGGGTCTCTTCTTGCAGGGAATTAACTAACATGCCATCAATATAAACTTCCATTGATTTACCTATTTGTTCTTCGAACATTCGATTTACTAGGTTTTGATAAGTTGCACCAGCCTTTTTTAGTCCGAATCACATTACATTATAACAATCGGTGCTGTATTTAGTGATAAATGAAGTCTTTTCCTGATCCTCCGTGTTTATCTGTATTTGATTGTACCTGGAGTAGGCATTGAGAAAACTGAGAATCTTGTGGCCTGCCGTGGCATCGATCATGTGATCGATATTCGACAAAGGAAAAGAATCCTAGGGAAGGAATTATTTAAATCCTAATAGTCTATGCACATTCTAAGTATTTTTCCGTTCTTAGGGACTAATACTACGTTTGCTAACCATTCAGGATATTTTACTTCCCGAATGGACCCTATTTTGAGAAGTTTGGTTACCTCATTCATGATGAATGCATTCTTAACCTTGGACTGTGGCCTTCTCTTTTGCTTTAGTGGATGGAACTTCGGGTCCACGCTTAGCCTATGTGTAGTGATTTCTGGTGGGATCCCTATCATATCGAGATAGGACTAAGCAAAACAATCCATGTTATATAAAAGGAATTAAATAAGTTTTTTTCCTGAGCTCGAGAGTCAACCCTATGCCCAGGTATACCTTTCGTTCGGGCATGTCCTCGATCAATATGACTTGTTCAAGCTCTTCGACTCTCGATTTGGTAGAGTCGGAATCCTCGGGAATTATGAAGGATCGAGGGATCCAGTAGTCACCGTCCTCGTCTGCTCCCTACTTCTCCGACTTAGTGGAGGCTGGTGCCTGTGGTTGCTATTTGACTTATTATTTTTCTTTTGAATCCAATATCTTTGTTGATGAGAGCGCCGATAACGGTAACACTTCATCGATCGCAATCATCTCTTTTGCAGCATGTTGTTCCCCATACACCATTTTTACTCCCTCCGGTGTTGGGAATTTCAGAACTCGGTGAAGGGTTGAGGGGACCGCCCTCATGTTATGAGTCCAGGGTCGTCCGAGTAGGGCGTTGTATCTCATATCGCCCTCGATCACATGGAACTTTGTTTCTTGAAAGGTCCCGGCTACTTTTATTGGCAAGATGATCTCACCCTTAGTAGTTTCACTCGCCATGTTGAAGCCATTAAGAACCCGTGCTGCGGGCACAACCTGATCCTGTAGGCCGAGTTGCTCCACGACCCTCGATCGAATAATGTTGGCCGAACTTCCTAGATCAGTCAAAACACGTTTAACCTGAATTTTATTCATAAGAATAGATATTACCAGTGCATCATTATAGGTTTGTGATATCCCCTCTACTTCCTCGTCATTGAAAGACAAGGTCCCTTCTGGTACATAGTCTCGAGTTTGCTTTTCCCTGGTGATCGACACCTTGGTGCGTTTGAACATGGGCTCCTGTGGAATATCGACCCCACCAACAATCATGTGAATCACGTGTTGTGGTTCTTCTTGTTCGTTCTTCCTATTAGCGTCCCTGTCTCTGAAGTGCTTTTTAGCTCAGTCGCTTAAGAATTCTCGAAGGTGGCCCTCGTTGAATAGACGGGCTACCTCCTCCCTTAGCTGTCTACAATCCTTGGTTCTATAACCATGAGTACCATAGTGTTTGCATATTTGATTAGGGTTCCTCTGTGTCGGATTGGTTTGTAAGGGTCTAGGCCATCTAGTATCCTTGATCAGCCCAATGACTGATACAATACCTGATGCGTCGATGCTAAAGTTTTATTTTGATAGTCGTGGTGATTTTGGGAGCTCGATATGTTTATCGAATCCACTCTTACTCATGATCCCTTGGGAGCTCTTCCTTCTATCATTCCTTCGATCACTTCGAACGGGGTTGCATCCTGGACCGTTGTTTCTACCATCTCCGCTATATGGTTGATACCGATCTCTGTTCGATCGGGGTTCTCTATCGATGTCCCTTTGAATTATGCCGACGGTCCTATTTGAATAAATGGAACCGGAAGGGGTTCTCAACTGATCATCCTCAGCCCTAATTTTTTTCTCTGGTACCGATTATGCATATCGTCCCTGTTTACGGCAAGATACTTAATTAAATTCTGCTTTAGCTGCCGTGAGGCCATCGAATTTCGTACTTCAAACCTTGAGTAAAAGCTTGTACAACCCAATCCTCCCCGATCGGGGATAGGTCCCTACGTTCCATCTAGAACGGACATACAGATTCCCTTAATAGTTCGATGTCCTTCTTCTTCACTTTGAAGAGGTCCGACTTCCTAGTCTCGACCTTTATTGATTTGACGTATGCTTTGACGAAAGAATCTGCGAGCATGTAGAAAGAATCAATAGAGTTGGGCGGCAAATTGTGGTACCATATCATCGCCCTCTTCGATAATGTTTCTCCAAACTTCTTTAGAAAAACGGACTCAATCTTGTCATCTTCTTAATCATTCCCCTTTATTGCACATGTATAATAAGTGACATGCTTATTAAGGTCGGTGGTCCCATTATACTTGGGAATTTCTGGCATGCGAAATTCCTTTGAGATGGGCTTGGGAGCCGCACTTGGGGGGGGGGGGGGGGGGGGGGGGGGGGGGGGGGGGGGGGGGGGAGGCTTCTGCAAAAACTTCTTCGAATCCAAACCTTTGAACATCGGTGGTGCCCTCGGAATTCGATCAACTCAGGAGTTGTACATTTCTACCTTTTTGTCATTTTCCTCAATCTTCTTCTCCCCGATTCGATCCGTTTTGTGAGTTCTTTGAGAATTTTCATAATGGCGGGGTCAGTCCCCGATTCATTATCGTTTGGCCTCTCCGATACTAGTTCGGCCCTGTGAAAAACTTCAAGTGAGGGTTCGGGTTCGGCTCAACTCGGTGCACGGTTCTAATTTTGTAGTTGCGTTATAGAAACTTGTTGAGCTTGTAACATTTCAAATACCAGTTGAAGGCTGTCTCCGTTGTCTTCGTCGCCCTGCGTAACTCGACCACCTAATCGAACTTCCCTGCCGATGCTATTTTCGGGATCAACTCCCAGATTTGCAATTGGTACTCCCTCGAGGCCAGCCCGAGGCACTTCGAACCCTCAGGTAGCTATATTGAGGTTTTCTCTATGAGAACCTATGTCATTGTCAGCATGTGTGGGTATTGCTTGCGAGTTCAACATGATGAACCTGAAATCAAAAACACTTATGAGAACAAGCATAAAGTAGTGTGTGTTATGAGAATTAATACCAGGCAATCACTATTATCCTTAACCCCACGGTGGGAGCCAAATTGTTTACTCTTAAAAATGGATAACAGTTAAACTTATAATTTGTGTTAAGGACACATGATTTCACCTAGTACCAATTAATAAATGCGATGATTAACAATAGAAATTAACAGTAAAGTAAAGCAAACCATTAATTAAATGCAACTCAGACCTCGAGCTAGAACGCCCTCGAACTGACTGAGAATAGAGTTAGAAAATATGAAATGAACTGTTGAACAAGAGGGTATAAGAGAGAAAGAATATCTTATTTATTTGATATGCAAGAATAATATGGTTTAAAAATGATTAGAACCCCTCTTTATAAAGTATAGGAATTCCACTTATGGTTCAATTCTAATTACAGAAGGATATCCCATAATTAGGTAAATATCTGTCCCTGATTTGATCCGTTCAGAGATTTTCGCCATGATCTTCGACCAGTCACGGATATCTTGGCTTTCTGTTATTATGCTATCTTCGATTTTTCTCGATGCCTATCCCGTACGATCTCTATTTACACTGGTAAAACACAATATTTTACACTTGTTCTTGTCAAGAATTTAGTTTTCAGGTTGAATCATGTCAAACTGACAAAACACATCTACACACAGCGACAATGGCCTCGGACTCCACGGAGAAAATGAGAATGTTATCGCTTCAAGAATCGAGGTGCCACAGGCTCACCTTCGAGGAGAACCGCCCGTCAACCCGGTTGATGTCAGTTCGTATGTTGCTTTGAATCCGGATTTAGGCGCATATCCCGAAGGAAGCGTATGCAGAGAGGGTCGAACTGACGGTCGAGGTACATAGGTCAGAAGAGACGAAGGAGTCAGTCTCCAAGTAATATTTGAAATGCTCCAAGCTCAACAAAACGCCATTGCTCAGTTGCAAAACCAGCACAGAGCACCAAGTATGGTCGAACAGGAGGCTACTCGCCGTACCGAGCCAGTGCATGAAAGATGCGGTGATAATACCTCGACAACCGATCCTGCTATAATGAGGATTCTCGAGGATCTCAGTAAAAGAATAGAATAGGGAGAGGAGAAAGTTAAGGCCAACGATAAGAAGGTGGAAAATTACAATTCTCGAATTGACCAGATACCGAGGGCACCACCCATCTTAAAAGGAAGGGATTCCAAGAAGTTTGTGCAAAAATCATTCTCTCCGAGTGCGGCTCTGAAGCCCATCCCACAGAAGTTCTTTATGCTTGATATACCTAATTACAATGGGACCTCTGTCACCAGTGAGCACGTTACTTCTTATACGTTCTCCATTAAAGGTAATGATTTGGAGGATGAAGAGATCAAGTATATATTGCTGAAGAAGTTCAGAGAGACCCTATCGAAGGGAGATGTGATTTGGTATCACAACTTGCCACCGAATTTTATCGATTCATTCGCCATGTCGGCGGATTCATTCGTAAAGGCACACGCTGGGGACCTAAAGGTTGCAACAAGAAAATCAGACCTCTTCAAAGTAAAACAGAGGGGTAACGAGATGCTAAGGGAGTTCGTATCTTGATTCCAAATGGAACGCATGGAGTTACCACCAGGCACTGATGATTGGGATGTTCTGGCTTTCACCCAAGGATTGAATGAACAGAGTTCGATAGCATCACACTAGTTGAAACAAAATTTGATCGAGTACCCAGTTGTCACTTGGGCAGATGTTCACAACCAGTATCAGTAGAAGATCAGGGTCGAGGACGACCAATTGGGAGCCCCTTTAGGTTCAGTACATCGAAACCAGTAAAAATCAGAGGGATCTTGATAGAGAATCAAGGCTCAATAACGATCGGTACCGGCCATATATTGCAGATCGGAGGAATAACGGTCCGGGATGCAACTCCGCCCGAAATGATCGAAGGAGATCGAGGGAAAAATTCTCGGGGACTCATGAGTAAAACTGACTTCGACAAATATGCAGATCCCACAGGAGCACCTTGGCTATCGGAGTACAATTTATGCGTCGATGCATCAACTATCAGAAGAATCAAAGATACTAGGTGGCCCAGACCTATACAAACAGACCCTTCTCAAAGGAACCCAAATTTAATGTGTAAGTATCACAACACACATGGCCATAGGACCAAAGACTGCAGACAACTAAGGGAAGAGGTAGCTCGTTATTCAACGAAGTCCATCTCCGAGAGTTCCTCAGTGATCGAGCTAAAAATCACTTCAGAGAAAGAGACACCAATAGAAAGAACGAGTAAGAAGAACCTCAACACATTATTCACATGATCGTTGGAGGGGTCGACATCCCACAAGGACCTATATTCAAACGCACTAAGGTGTTTATCACCAGAGAGAAACGAACTCAAGACTATGTGCCCGAAGGCACTTTATCATTCAATGACGAAAAATTGGAAGGCATTTCTCAGCCGCATAACAACACCCTGGTAATTTATATTTTGTTAAATAAAATTCAAGTTAAACGTGTTCTAGTGGATCCAGGTAGCTCAGCAAACATCATCAGATCGAGGGTTGTAGAGCAACTCGGCCCGCTGGACCAAATTGTACCTGTATCTTGAGTCCTAAACGGCTTCAACATGACTAGTGAAACAACGAAGGGGGAGATAATCCTACTAGTAAACGTGATCGAAACCATCCAAGATACAAAATTCCATGTCATCAAAGGCGACATGAGATATAATGCACTGCTCGGAAGGCCTTGGATCCACAACATGAGGGCAGTACCATCGACCCTTCACCAAATGATGAAATTCTCGACGACGGATGGTGTGAAAATGGTTTACGGGGAACAACACGCTGCAAAGGAAATGTTTGTCGCGCCCCCTTTTTCCATTTTGCGGCAAAGTCCGGGTTTCAACATTCTTTGGGAAAACTCATTTCCTTTTGGGAAAGGGGTACAGAAGTTGAAGAATCGCCACCGAATGGATTTAAGGTGCGTTAGTGCACCTATTGAAAAATAACTCATATAAACCAATTTGCATTGCTAGAGATTGGGTAAGGGCTTGAAATTACCTTGAGGGGAAGGTGTTAGGTACCCCTCGAGGTCCACAACGGTGGGTCCCGGCCAAACTCGTTTTGTGAATTAGTCCTTTAAGCAAATAAAGCAATCTAAGCACGTATGTGGATTTATTAAAGAATAAGGGAAGTCCTAGGTTTATTAGCATATAGGATCACATCTGTAAAATACCCGGTAAACCTTCATCAATTAGAGGGGTTACGCGTGGCATTAGTGCACAGGTCATCATATCTTTTACTACCCAATTACCCTCCCCTTAATGGTTATACAAGCGCTTCTAATTAAACGTACTCTATGCGTGCATTACCCGTCCCTTCCTTATGGCCCTGGAGGTGTTTAGGACCTCTAATTTAGGCAAATCTAGACTCCCCTAAGGTACTTAGAGGAGAAAATCTAAGCGACAATTAAAACAATTAGGGCTGTCAGGTAAAAGGTCACTTGAGGGGTAGGAGGGGGGGTTCATATTTACCACCACAAATAAACACACAATTAGCACGTCTCAAACATCAAGATTTCAGATATTTCAAAAGGTTATAGAGCATGGTATATAAGTGAGCAAATAGAATATGTATGCAACATTGTATTAAAATGGGGCAGTGGGGAACCTAATCAGTTTGCCTACTGATTTTAGGACTTGCTGAATCTAGGCTGTTCATAAATCGTTAAGCAAAACACAGCTTTACCAGTTTTTTATAAGATTTTAATTACCTACAGGCTTGCCTAGTTGTAGATCTGAGATACCCTATAAACATGATATGTAATTGTAATCAGAGTTCCAATAATCAATTCAAAACAAGCAGTTTGAGTTCATTATGTCCTATAAGCATGCTGTTTATGTGTTGAACATTACAGAACTGATTTTATACCCTTTTATCTTTATAACACGATATCTAGGTGGTGGGACTGCTTTTAACTTAACCCTATAGACGTGGTAGTTACTTATTTTATACGACGTAGGCGTGGTACTAAAGAGAATGCAATAGAAGTCCTAAAGCATGGTTTCTAATGCACATAAGAGAATGAACGTGTTTATTAGGCAGAATTATAGCAACTTAGTGACATAATTTTCAAGTGGACATGATTATGCAGAGGTTTAGAAAAATAGAATTTTTAGAACATAATTTGCCTATAAACATGTTTCTAGTATGCCAAACAATCCTAAGAGCATGATTTCTAATGCAAGCAAATAAACCTAAGAACATGATTTCTAATGCAAGCAATAGTCATAATAATCCTAAGGGCATGATTTCTACCCGGTTCCCCAATAAAATCATATAAGAAACCCTCCCTTTTTTACTAATTTCCCCAATATCTGTTTACAAGGATTATTATTATAGACCATATAACAAATGAATTACAAAATAAACAGAGCTATGCTATAGGGACCTGAATAGGCCCAAAGTAAACCTGGTAAGACCAGGCCTTCAAATGGTCCAAAGTGCCATAGTCTCATAATGTCCCATAGGGGGTATCCTGGTGCGTCAAAGTTCCCAAAGGTCTCAGGGACCCAGGGAAATGCTCACACCAAGATCCTTTTAAAATAGAGAAGTAATTATGTGCAGTGTGGAAGGTCCAGCCCCAATGTGCCAGAGTTCGGAGGAATCTCATGGATTCCTAGGCAATACACACACCGGAGGGGCAGAATCTAAGTAATCTAAGAGTAGGAGTGAAAGTGCTTGACATAGTTGGAATAACTTTAGGAAAACAGTATAGAAGCAAAACATTTAGGAATGAAAAATACTTCAGGAGTGGAAACAGTTTGGGAAAACATATTAAGAGTGAAAAAACAGTTTAGAGATGAAACACATTAGGAATGAAAACAGTTTAGAGATGAAAACACATTAGGAATGAAATTAGTTAAGCGATGAAAACACATTAGGAATGAAAACAGTTTGGGAAACACTCTAAAAAAAAGGTTCAGCAAACACAAGTAGAAACCAGTAACAAAACTTCATAGATTCAACTCAACTTGTTAATTAACTCTAGGTGAGGAAAAACAATTTCACAGAGACGGAATCAGGGATTGGGAACACGGAAACACACAAAACATGGTGAGAGTGAGAGCATATTGGGTAACAGACACATGTAATAGGCAAGGGTTTCTACAACAACCAAATTCACAATAATATACTGACCTAGAGTCTAGAAAGGAACAACATCGGTATAACATCCAGGCTTAATGCTAAATCAATAGACAGTAAAAACAGAAACTAAGCGTAGGAATGGTCATGCTAGAGGGGACAGAGGTTAAACTACACAGAATTAGTCATGTCAATTGAAGTCAATCAGATAAAAATAGGAGTCTGAGACACAAAGTAAGCATGCTAGTGGGAGGAAGTAAACAGAAAATATGGAAATACTCATGCTTGATTAAAGCAACACACAAGAAAGAGTGAACTTAAACATACTGATCCAAACTGTAACATGATTAACTATGAAGTAGTTACACTAGTACAGAGGAGGCATAGCCTTAACAGAAGTTAAGCAACAAGAGCACATAGAGTAAAACTTCATGGAATGAATTACATTAGGAGCAGAAACATACCAGTTAAGGAAGCAAAAACAGAAGGTAAAGTAGGCAGGATTAGACAGTCTAGCCTTGGCTATCAGTCGGCTAGACAAGCAGTGAACACAAGTAGTAGAAAGAGAGATGAGAGAAAGTTTGTGTGTGTGTGTGTTTGAACTATTGTCCGTGTTCTTGAGAGGAAAAGTTAGAGTGTATATATAACACTTAGGGAGTAAGAAAATAAGGTAAGAAGAACCATAGCTCAATCAATCAGAACAATCAACCAATTAAGAGATCCGAAAAAGATCCCTTTAATTAGGGATAGTCAATTAACGGTCAGAACTAGGTTCAATTAAGGTAATGAATAAAAATCATACCATATTGTCACGACCCGAATTTCCCACCGTCGGGTTCGTGATGGCGTCTAACGTTGAACCCGCTAGACAAGCCAACGTGTGTATTCAATTTAATTTATTCCTTGATTAGTAATTAAGAACAGGTGAGTTACATAAACAGGAATGAAATATAAGACGAAGCAAGATATATATAAATATTCCAAAACAAAGCCTTTACGAAGTTTCACCAAAACTAACCAAATCCCAGAATAGTGGAGTCACAACTCACGGACTATCTAAGAGTAATACACAAAAAAGTCTGAAAGAAATAAATACATCCGGTTCTGAATAAACTAGAACAAAAATACAGGGAAAATAGAGGGGACGCCAAGTCCTGCGGACGCCAACAGGACTACCTCAGTGTCTCCGGGTGGACTGAAGGAAGCCTCCTAGCTCTAGTGTCCACAGGGTCCTGTACCGGGATCTGCACAACAAAAAGATGTGCAGGTGTAGTATCAGTACAACCGACCCCATGTACTGAGTAAGTGTCGAGCCTAACCTCGGCGAAGTAGTGACGAGGCTAGGACACGAAAATCAAGACAACCTATGCAATTTAATAATATCAGGAAGAAATAATAACAACAAGAATAACCAAATAAGTACAAGGGAAAAAGGGANAATATCTAAGTATCAACAGGAAATAACAAACACAGAGAAAACAATGCACGACATCACCCTTCATGCTTTTTCTCTCATCCTCACCAATTAATAACAAAGGCAAGTGCACGGCATCACCCTTCGTGCTTTTACTATCATCCTCACCAAATAATAAATAGAAATGGCACAACATCACCCTTCGTACTTTTAATATCATAACATGTCACGACATCACCCTTCGTGCTTTTACACTTCATCCTCACAATAAACAATACACGACATCACCCTTTGTGCTTTACACTCTTCCTCAAAGAAATCAATACACGACATCACCCTTCGTGATTTACACTCTTCCTCACCCAAACAATATCAATAACAGAAGTTTTTCAAGGAAGGAATCAACAATATAAACCATAACAATGAATCACAACACCCAGCAAGGGAACAATAGTAGAAATATCACCGTCCGGGCAAGGGACACAACTATAACCAATCCCACTCAAGTACATATCTTGACATAAGATTCCTCAACCGAAACAAATACTCAACAATATCCATTACCAAGAATTTCTACCGAATGAACAACCACCAAAATGAAATTCCAGCTATAACACAGTAAATATCAATGAAAATCACATAATTCATAATTTCTGACTCACGGGCATGCTTGACACCAACGTATAGGTACTAGTCACCTCACCTATAAGTTGAACATGGTATACAAACATAGCAATTAAGACTCAACACCTATTCCCTCAAGCTAAAGTTAGGTCAAACACTTACCTCGACTTCCACGACCAAAATCAAGCCTCAATCACCGCTTTTCCTTTTGAATTCGACTCCAAATCGATTGTATCTAGACATAATTGACTCAATAACATCAATAAACTCTAAATAATTCAATTCCAATACTTAATTATAGATTTCCTAAAATTCTTCCCAAAAAGTCAAAAATTGACCGCGGGCACGCTTGGTCAAAACACGAGGTTCGGACCAAAATCCGATCACCCATTCACCCACGAGCCAAAATATGTAATTAGTTTCGAAATCTGACCCCAAAACAAGGTCTAAATTCCAATTATAAAAAAATCCCTAACTCTACCCAATTCCCTAATTTTCTACCCTTAATGTCACGACCCAAACTCCATAGGTCGTGATGGCACTGGACACCACTGTCAGGCAAGCCAAAACCTTAATTAGTTGAAATACATTCATGTTTAACATTTTCGAAACCGTTAACTTTCCTTGCATTTTATAATCAAATAAATAAATTTTCGTATATTAAATACGACAGCAAATAAAATTCTGTTATTTAAAAATAGTGATCTAAAGATTTCACTTAAACAATTATCCCAATGCATATCCCAGAACCCGGTGTCACAAGTACACGAGCAACTTCTAAGAATTTTACAAATACTACAAAGCTTGTCTGAAATACAATTTGGACAAGGGATTTTAAATAAAATAATACGGTAGGAGAGAGACTCTGTCAGCTGCGGAACGCCTCCGGATGATTGCAGCCCGTCCAAGTCTCCAAATCAACCACTGTGCTATGTAGGTACATGTGCGACAAAATGCACAGCAAGTGTAGCATGAGTACAAAAACGTGTACTCAGTAAGTCGCTCGCCTAACCTTAGAGAGGTAGTGATGAGAGGTCAATTTAGACACTTGCTAAAGGTCCATTTAAATATTCAAAAGTGACACTAAGCATGGTTTTATCATAGGCAGTTTATGAAACAGGATTTAAACATCCTTCAATTTCGTTCACATTTAACACCTTTATATCTTCGTCATATTTAACAATTAATCCACATGGTGATTTAATCAAATAATAATAATTCAACGGAAGGAACAACTTCTTCCAAAAGTCTTCGTGATAACTTTAAAATCTTTGTCATTTTAAATCGACAATTTAACATATCAGGCCAGTAATCAGGCAAATATCATAGCAACTACGCAGGAAATATCATGCGCAGGCAATGCCGAGGGTCGAACGGCGCGAACCAACAATAATAAAATGTGCACTGCCGAGGGGTCGACCGACTCGAACCATAGATGCATCTATCTGCCCCACTCGCGAATCGATCATGCGACGCGGTTAACATAATACGGCTAGCCTGCTCGCGAATCATACATATGACTCAGGTGCTCATATGAATATATACACAAATACAGGGTCGTCCTGCTCGCGAATCACTCAGGCGACTCAGGCACCCAAAGTTACACATATCCACATAATAAATTTGTATTTATCAAGAAAACAGTTTTTCTCAGGAAAGTAATAAAATCTTTATTAAAAGAAACATGAAATATAGGTTTTGAAATCTTTGTTTTTGAAACTCATTTGTCAAGTTTAGTGAATACTCCATGATACAACGCAGTCCAGGTACACATATATTCACCGCGGAAACAATTCTCTTTTAGAAGGTTAACAATATGAACTCTAGCTTTCTTTTAAACATTCAATTACGTTCCATTCATATCAACAGTTTAATATTACAGGCAGGGTTACAGGTACACACATAAAGCATGCTAGTGGGTCCTAGGCTACCCGGACATGGCATAATAGTAGCTACGCACGGACTCCCGTCACCTCGTGCGTACGTAGCCCCGGAAGATAATAGCAAATACTGAATTAATAAACCTAGGGGGACGTTTCCTCCTCACAAAGTTAGAAAGAAGACTTACCTCGCTCCGAAATTCCAATACCGGCTTCCAAGCCCTTCCGATGAATCCAACAGACGCATAACGTTCCGAAACTACCACATAAATGACAAAGTAATGAAAATTCATTCTAATACTCACAACAAATTCAGATTATATACTTTCCCAACCCCGCTTGGAGAAATGACCAAAATGCCCTTGGGCACACATGCCCGGAATCCAAAATTTTTCGAAGATACATTCTACCCATAGCCTTACTAAGTCAAATATATAATTTACTCAAACATTCATGCTTAATTCGTGGAAAAAATCTAAATTTTCACTTTTTAGGTTTTTCTTCAAAAACCCCAATTTTCCCACAATTTCCCATATCAAATCATGCATCAATCTTGTATTCAACTTGGAAATGAGAAGGAATCACTTACCTCTTGATGCTTGGTGAAATATCCCTCGAAAGGCTCTCCCAAAATCTCTTAAACCATGAAAAATGAAGACAATGGACCCCAAAATTCTCGTTTTAAAACATTCTGCCTAGGTGGATATCCGCACCTGCGGTCCTTCCTCCGCACCTGAGATCTCACGGGTGCGACCAAATCTCCCGCACCTGCGGTTTTCCTCAACTTCAGCCAAATCGCACCTGCGCCCCACTGTCTGCACCGACAACTTCGCAGGTGCGGAAAATCCATCGCACCTGCGGCTCCCACCCAAGCCTGCCCACTTTCGCACCTGCGGTGCCCAAGCTGCACCTGCGACCAAATCCTCGCAGGTGCGGTTACACCAGATGACAACAACTTCAGCCCTTTTCTAACTTCAACTTTTGATCCGTTAACCACCCGGAATCCACCCGAGGCCCCCGGGACCCCGTTCAATTATACCAACCTGCCCCAAAACATGACACGGACTTGCTCGAGCCCTCGAATCACATCAAACAACGCTAAAATCACGAATCATAGGGCTGAAGTTGTTGTCATCTGGTGTAACCGCTAATTCTCGAGCCCTCGAATCACTAATTCTTTAAGAACTTAGAACTTCAAACTTCTACATCCGATGCAGAGACCTATCAAATTACGTCCGATTGACCTCAAATTTTGCGCAAAAGTCATATTCAACATTACGAACCTGCTCCAACTTACGGAATCGCATTCTAACCTTGGTATCAAAACTTCCACTTCCGGCCGGATTTCAAAAACCTTCAAATTTCTATCTTTAGCCAAATGACTCCAAAATGACCTACGGTCATTCAAATTCACTTTCGATCGCGCTCCCAATTCTAGAATCACCATACAGAGCTATTCCCAGACTTGAAATCCGAAACGGACATCAACCTCACTGATATGCACTTCAAGCCCAAATTCATGAAATCCTTCTAAAATGATAACTTCCACAATATACGCCGAAACGCTCCCGCGTTATCCAAAACCCGATCCGTACATACACCCAAGCCCGAAATCATCATAGGAACCTGCTGGAACCTTCAAATTCTGATTCGGAGATCGTTTACTCAAAATTCTAATCTTAGTTGATTTCTCCAACTTATGACTTCTGAAATGAGAATTTGCTTTCCAAATCAATTCTAAGCTTCCTGGAATTCAATTTCGACCATGCCCACGGGTCATAATACCTGAAACGAAGCTTCTCACGACTTCAAACCGCTGAACGACGCGCTAGAGCACAAAACGACTGGTCGGGTCATTACATTCTCCCCCACTTAAACCGACGTTCATCCTCGAACGTGCTAAGAACTGCTCTGGAGTTTTTTGAAATCACTGTTTAACATCTCGAGCACCTGCCCGTGCTACAACAACCCAGTCGAGCACAATAGCTTGATCAAATCTAGAGATTTATTCTTTATCCATATAATAAGCTCAGAATTCATTCAAACACCTGAAATTTCTCTAGCCAGGCCTAGTTTCAATATATATAAGCACTGCATCAACTAGCACATGATATACCAGATCATAACTGCATACCCTTGCTGAATCGGCACCATGCACCGCATAACTCATCGCCTGACCACAACGACGCTCCCTGAACCTTATTAGCCAAGGTCCACGAATCTGATGCTCCTGATGCACCTCATAATAATTATACAGACATCCTACCATAATGCCGGCGATACAACCACAACGGAGGGAATGCGCAGAAATGCACACTCAACTGCAGAGTTAACAAATCCTTGAATACCTCATCTTGACTAGAATCGTCACTTTCATTATGAACCTGAATGATGGTATTTGTTCTTTAATACACACTTCACATAACCTCATCACTCTGATCCCTGATCCGAATAATCTCGTCTCACCCAGTATGAACTGCTCAGACAGTAAATCACCCCAAACATGGCTAACAGCCTCACATGATACCGCATCGCCCAATAGGCCATAACTCGAACATGATAATAAGAAACGACTCAGGACGGAACTACTCAGCTCACGCAACTAATATGAATTCTTACCAGAAAATGGGAAATAACCCACAAGAAAATTAACACATATTAACCCTTCTCATCATCACACTGTTGCGGCGTGCAACCCGATTCGAATAACATAAAATTTACATGGTAAGATATATATACGGAGTTGATTTGCTCACTATTACGAATTACTGAATATCGATCACAAGCACGCTAAGTGCATAATATCATCCTGGGGAGACTGATAAAGCCATAGGCTGCAAAACTCAAGCATAACTGAGGTGCGATATATATATATATATATATATATATATATATATATATATATATATATATATATATATATATATATATATATATATATATATATATATATATATATATATATATATATATATACATATATATATACATACTCTGGTTCTCAAGAGCTGTCTTGCTCACATAACATCCCCGCTACGTGGGACCTCAACACATGAGAAATTATCAAGCCGTTTCACAACTCGTACGGCACAATCACAATAACACATAAATTTGACGAAGACGGAACAACACCCGCTATTCTAATACCTTTCCATGAAAAGCTCTCTACTGAAAGGAACATCCCTGGCTCACACGGAGCCCATAAACATATTTAAATCCATCCACAAACATCGAACCACCTTGCTCGCACCAAACTTAGCTATTAGTTTTTACCTGGCTCCACACTAACCCACTTTTTCTCATAATACAAGAGAACAACCATCATCACCGGGACTAACATCCCATCATCCATCATCAACTGAACCGAACGCCCTCCAGGCGTAAATTCTCAATTAAGCAATATTGCACTTCTTTATACTCTGTCCAGATATGAAATCCATCAAGTGACTACATGTCACGCTTTATACAATATTTTCGCGGTCATTCCTCCACGACCTTCCACACAAGGCAACAAGTCTGCCCATCCATAACACCGACCACACTGAGGCTGCAAAACACATCAAGAACCCATGCCCAGGGTACAAAGCCTCTTTCACCGAATATCAATCTCAGGTGACACTGAAGATAACACCAGCTTACTCTGAACTTTCAAACCACTTGTCTTGCTCTTCCGAGCTCATGACATCCTCATAAACATCGGACCTAAATCTCGATTCTTACTCCCAGTTACATACTGCTTCCCGCACTTAACATGCCAACATGAGGTAGCGCAAGAATTCCATCATAACTTTCGAACCACCAATAGGGTGAACATTTGATCATATAGAAATTTTTTACTTGACTCAATTCAAGAGTACCATCTCGTCACACGAGTGAATTCCCATTATCACCCAGATCATGCAAATCCTTAAGTAGTAGTCTATACCCCTATAACCCTTCCGGGATCTGCCTACACATGATAGGCCATAGCACTCAAATGTTCCCACATGAAATCCATTACGACGGACGACAAGCCTCGTACACACCGGCACAAACCATATGCATAACTTAATCACATCAAAGAAACCAACCATTGCCGCAAACATGCCATTTCAACCATGGCTAATCAATTTATCTTTTTTTAACCATCATCAATTGCCTCAGGAATAATAACAACTTCCTTCAACCCGTAGCAAACTCAACCATTACTCATCCCGAGTGACCTTGATGCACGAGACTATGCTTCCCAAATCCTGCAACCCGTCTCATACCCTTCTGATAATCTTTTCTTCAACCCGGAGTCTATTTCTCTCACTCCTTCAATATTCTCCTGCATGCTGAAACATATCATAGAACATTCCAACCGTCCTCATTTTTCTCAGAGATTACTCTGCAAAAGCTCGATTCTCGATCATACTGCTGCCTGAAATCCTTAATTGCCGCATTCTTATCTTTTGGACTCACTAAGACCGCGATTGAGAGTCACCCACTCTGACTGGCCCCGAATACAATACAACCCAAGGCTCTCCTAGCACAGGAACACCTTTTTCAATGAAACACGTGACTGAGTCACTATCCTTACAACTCGCCCATGCCTTAAGCATAAATTCTGAATCTTCCAAAGCCTAACCCTGATCTGACAGGGCCAAGTTTTGCACATATTCATCAAATTTCACGCACAATTACAATTTTACTCCTTTTCCTTAACTGAAATAACTTGCCAACACGCCAAAAATCCTCAACCCTATGCGAAGACAATCCTATAACCCAACTGCAGATGGTGGGAATCCCCCACTTAATCTGAAGCTACTCCTTGTACCACTCTAGACCCTGCTGAGATCCTTCCTCCTTTGATAACACGATCTTGCTAAGCCAATCCGTCCAAATCCTCTTGCTAGCACTCCCTAAATACTCGAATTCTCTAGCATAATTCACACATTCTATCTCCTACCGACTAGCCACTAGGACCCCTCACAGAACCTGCTAACCCCGCCATTGCTAACCTATCCCCAGAAGAAACCCACATGTAGAAATCACCCGCGGACACCTTCCAACGACGCTGAAATGCACGCTCTCTGCGGCCTCAATACCCCATCCTATGCCCTGCTTCATTTACCAACTTATTAGTCCGTCCGCTCCTCATGGACACCCATTAAATGTGCGACAATATCTCCAAATTCCAAGTTGTGTTGCCGCTCCCCCACTTTGCGACTGCTCGACTTCCGCTTCTTACACCTGGCCTCCTAGAAATGGAGCCACCGCCTAGCCTCATTCCAGGATCATTCTTTTCCAACCGCATTCTTCAATACTTCTTCTCAATACTCTAACCCCACACAACCGAAGAAACCATAGCACCGACAAACTTAACACATTCCATTTGATCAATGAAAATGACTACACGTCATAGGTGCATATCCCACCTCACTTGAAGACACCAAGTCTTACTACCTTATCAACCCAACCGGACCATTCATAACCCCAAATGCCATTCCTCTGTCGGCACAAAAACATTGAAGTCTCGAAATCACACTCTGAGAAGACCTCCCTTCAAACCATTCATCTTCCCCAACATACGGGCAAACATACTGTCATTATATCGACACCGTGCAACAATCAATTGCAACCATCATCACTACCCGAGCACATCCTTAAGGCTCCCAGAAACACAACTACTGAGATGAAATAACATATTACCCTCTTGCAGGTCCATAACAACAGCCACGACCAATTACACATAAAAACATCTTGAATTACATTCATAGCACCATTTCCATTCCTCAAATTCCTGATCCATAGCAAGCGCTCCGCGACGCGTAAAATTGAGTAGGAATGACTCTACTAGACTTGCTCATGACTCATGAGACCTATGGGAACCTAGCGCTCTGATACCATGTTGTCACGACCCAAAATCCATAGGTCGTGATGGAGCCAGACCCAACTGACAGGCAAGCCAAAACCATAATTAGTTGAAATATATTCATGTTTTAACATTTTCGAAACTGTTACCTTTCCTTTCACTTCATAATCAAATAAATAAATTTGCGTAAATTAAAATATGACAGCAAATAAAATTCTATTATTTAAAAATAGTGATCTAAAGATTTCACTTAAACAATTATCCCAATGCATATCCCAGAACCCGGTGTCATAACTACACGAGCAACTTCTAAGAATTTTACAAATACTACAAAGCTTGTCTGAAATACAATTTGGACAAGGGATTTTAAATAAAATAATACGGTAGGAGGGAGATTCTGTCAGCTGCGGAACGCCTCCGGATGATTGCAGCCCGTCCAAGTCTCCAAATAAACCACTGTGCTATGTAGGTACATGTGCAACAAAATGCACAGCAAGTGTAGCATGAGTACAAAAACGTGTGCTCAGTAAGTCGCCCGCCTAACCTCAGAGAGGTAGTGAAGAGAGGTCAATTTAGACACTTGCTAAAGGTCCATTTAAATATTCAAAAGTGACACCAAGCATGGTTTTATCATAGGCAGTTTATGAAACAGGATTTAAACATTCTTCAATTTCGTTCACATTTAACACTTTATATCTTCGTCATATTAACAATTAATCCACATGGTGATTTAATCAAATAATAATAATTCAACGGAAGGAACAACTTCTTCCAAAAGTCTTTTTGATAACTTTAAAATCTTTGTCATTTTAAATCGACAATTTAACATTTCAGGCCAGTAATCAGGCAAATATCATAGCAACTACGCAGGAAATATCATGCGCATGCAATGCCGAGGGTCGAACGGCGCGGACCAACAATAATAAAATGTGCACTGCCGAGGGGTCGACCGGCTCGATCATGCGACGCGGTTAACATAATACGGCAACTCAGGTGCTCATATGAATACATACACAAATACAGGGTCTTCCTGCTCGCGAATCACTCAAGCGACTCAGGCACCCAAAGTTACACATATCCACATAATAAATTCGTATTTATCAAGAAAATAGTTTTTCTCAGGAAAGTGGTAAAATCTTTATTAAAAGAAACATGAAATATAGGTTTTGAAATCTTTGTTTTTGAAACTCATTTGTCAAGTTTAGTGAATACTCCATGATACAACCAGTCCAGGTACACCTATATTCACAATGGAAACAATTATCTTTTAGAAGGTTAACAATAAGAACTCTAGCTTTCTTTCAAACATCAATTACATTCCAGTCATATCAGCAGTTTAATATTACAGGCAGGGTTACAGGTACACACATAAAGCATGCTATTGGGTCCTAGGCTACCCGGACATGGCATAATAGTAGCTACGCATGGACTCCCGTCACCTCGTGCGTACGTAGCCCCCAAAGATAATAGCATATACTGAATTAATAAACCTAGGGGGACATTTCCCCCTCACAAAGTTAGAAAGGAGACTTACCTCGCTCCGAAATTCCAATACCGGCTTCCAAGCCCTTCCGATGACTCCAACGGACGCATAACGCTCCGAAACTACCACATAAATAACAAAGTAATGAAAATTAATCCTAATACTCACAACAAATTCAGATTATATACTTTCCCAACCCCGCTTGGAGAAATGACCAAAATGCCCTTAGGCCCACGTGCCCGGAATCCAAAAATTCTCGAAGATACATTCTACCCATAGCCTTACTAAGTCAAATATATAATTTACTCAAACATTCATGCTTATTTCGTGGCTAAAAATACAAATTTTCACTTTTTAGGTTTTTCTTCAAAAACCCCAATTTTCCCACAATTTCCCATATCAAATCATGCATCAATCTTGTATTCAACTTGGAAACGAGAAGGAATCACTTACCTCTTGATGCTTGGTGAAATATTCCTTGAAAGGCTCTCCCAAAATCGCTTAAACCATGAAAAATGAAGACAATGGACCCCGAATTCTCGTTTTAAAACATTCTGCCCAGGTCGATATCCGCACCTGGGGTCCTTCCTCCGCACCCGCGATCTCACGGGTGCGACCAAATCTCCCGCACCTGCGATTTTCCTCAACTTCAGCGATATCGCACCTGCGCCCCACTATCCGCACCTGCGGCTTCGCAGGTGCGGAAAATCCATCGCACATGCGGCTCCCAGCCAAGCCTGCCCACTTTCGCACCTGCGGTGCCCAAGCCGCACCTGCGACCAAATCCTCGCAGGTGCGGTTACACAAGATGACAGCAGCTTCAGCCCTTTTCTAACTTCAACTTGTGATCCGTTAACCACCCGAAATCCACCCGAGGCCCCCGGGACCCCGTCCAATTATCCCAACCAGCCCCTAAACATGACACGGACTTGCTCGAGCCCTCGTATCACATCAAACAACGCTGAAATCACGAATCGCACTCAAATCCAATTCTTTAAGAACTTATAATTTCAAACTTCTACATCCGATGCCGAGACCTATCAAATCACGTCCGATTGACCTCAAATTTTGCGCACAAGTCATATTCAACATTACGGACCTGCTCCTACTTCCGGGGTCGCATTCCGACCTTGATATCAAAACTTCCACTTCCGGTCGGATTTCCCAAAAACCTTCAAATTTCTATCTTTAGCCAAATGACTCCAAAATGACCTACGGTCATCCAAATTCACTTCTGATCGCGCTCCCAATTCTAGAATCAACATACGGAGCAATTCCCAGACTCGGAATCCCAAACGGACATCAACCTCAGTGATATGCACTTCAAGCCCAAATTCATCAAAATCCTTCTAAAATGCTAACTTCCACAATATACGCCGAAACACTCCCTGGTTATCCGAAACCCGATCCGGACATACACCCAAGTCCGAAATCATCATACGAACCTGCTGGAACCTTCAAATCCTGATTCGGAGATTGTTTACTCAAAATTCCAATCTTAGTTGATTTCTCCAACTTAAGACTTCTGAAATGAGAATTTTCTTTACAAATCAATTCTAAGCTTCCTGGGATTCAATTCTGACCACGCCCACGGGTCATAATACCTGAAACGAAGCTTCTCACGACTTCAAACCGCTGAATGACGCGCTAGATCACAAAACGACCGGTCGGGTCATTACATTCTCCCCTACTTAAATCGACGTTCGTCCTCGAGCGTGCTAAGAACTGATCTGGATTTACTTAAAATCACTATTTAACATCTCGAGCACCTTCCCGTGCTACCACAACGCAGTCGAGTACAATAGCTTAATCAAATCTGGAGATTTCTTCTTTATCCATATAATAAGCTCAGAATTCATTCAAACACCTGAAATTTCTCTAGCCAGGACTAGTTTTAATATATATAAGCAATGCATCAACTGGCACATGATATACCAGATCATAATTGCATACCCTTGCTGAATCGGCACCATGCACCGCATAACTCATCGTCTGACCACAACGACGCTCCCTGAACCTTATTAGCCAAGGTCCACGAATCTGATGCTCCTGATGCACCTCATAACAATTATACATACATCCTGCCATAATGCTGGCGATATAACCACAACGGAGGGAATGCACAGAAATTCACACTCAACTGCAGAGTTAACAAATCCTTGAATACCTCATCTTGACTAGAATCGTCACTTTCATTATGAACCTGAATGATGGTATTTGTTCTTTAATACACACTTCACATAACCTCATCACTCTGATCCCTGATCCGAGTAATCTCGTCTCACCCAGTATGAACTGCTCAGACAGTAAATCACCCCAAACATGGCTAACAACCTCATATGATACCGCATCGCCCAATAGGCCATAACTCGAACATGATAATAAGAAATGACTCAGGACGGAACTACTCAGCTCACGCAACTTATATGAATTCTTACCAGAAAATGGGAAATAACCCACAAGAAAATAAATACATATTAACCCTTCTAATCATCACACCGTTGCGGCGTGCAACCCGATCCGAATAATGTAAAATTTACATGGGAAGATATATATAAGGAGCTGATTTGCTCACTATTACGAATTACTGAATATCGACCACATGCACGCTAAGTGCATAATACCATCCTGGGGAGACTGATAAAGCCATAGGCTACATAACTCAAGCATAACTGAGGTGCGATATATATATACATATATATACTGTGGGTCTCAAGAGCTGTCTTGCTCACATAACATCCCCGCTACGCGAGACCTCAACACATGAGAAATTATCAAGTCGTTTCACAACTCGTACGGCACAATCACAATAACACATAAATTTGACGAAGACGGAACAACACCCGCTATTCTAATACCTTTCCATGAAAAGAGCTCTACTGAAAGGAACATGCCTGGCTCACATGGAGCCCATAAACATATTTAAATCTATCCACAAACATCGAGTTACCTCGCTCGCACCAAACATAGCTATTAGCTTTTACCAGGCTCCACATTAACCCACTTTTTCTTATAATAGACGAGAACAACCATCATCACCGGGACTAACATCCCATAATCCATCATCAACTGAACCGAACACACTCCAGGCGTAAATTCTCAATTAAGCAATATGGCACTTCTTTATATTCTGTCCGGATCTGAAATCCATCAAGTGACCACATGTCACACTTTATACAATCTTTTCGTGGTCATGCTTCCACGACCTTCCACACAAGGCAACAAGTCTTCCCATCCATAACACCGACCACACTGAGGCCGCAAAACACATCAAGAACCCATGACCAGGGTACAAAGCCTCTTTCACCGAATATCAATCTCAGGTGACACTGAAGATAATACCAGCTTACTCTGAACTTTCAAACCACTTGTCTTGCTCTTCTGAGCTCATGACATCCTTATAAAAATTGGACCTAAATCTCGATTCTTACCCCTAGTTACATACTGCTTCCCGCACTTAACATACCAACATGAGGTAGCGCAAGAATTCCATCATAACTTTCGAACCACCAATAGGGTGAACACTTCATCATATAGAAACTTTTTACAGGACTCAATTCAAGAGTACCATCTCGTCACACGAGTGAATTCCCATTATCACCCAGATCATGCAAATCCTTAAGTAGTAGTCTATACCCCCATAGCCCTTCCGGGATCCGCCTACACATGACAGGCCATAGCACTCAAATGTTCCCACATGAAATCCATTACGACGACCGACAAGCCCCGCATACACTGGCACAAACCATATGCATAACTTAATCACATCAAAGGAACCAACCACTGCCGCAAACATGCCATTTCAACCATGGCTAATCAATCTATCTTCTTTTAACCATCATCAATTGCCTCAGGAATAATAACAACCAGGTCCGCTATTGAGAGTCACCCACTTTGACTGGACCCGAACAATCAACCCCAAGGCTCTCCTTGCACAGGAACACCTTTTTCAATGAAACACGTGACTGAGTCACTATCCTTACAACTCGCCCATGCCTTAAGCATAAATTCTGAATCTTCCAAAGCCTAACCCTGATCTGACAGGGCCAACTTTTGCACATATTCATCAAATCCCAAGCACAATTACCATTTTACCCCTTTTTCCTTAGCTGAAATAACTTACCAACATGCCGAAAATCCTCAACCCCATGCGAAGACAATCCTACAACCCAACTGCAGATGGTGGGACTTCCCCACTTAACCCGAAGCTACTCCTTGCACCACTCTAGACCCTGCTGAGATCCTTCCTCCTTTGATAACACGATCTTGCTCAGCCAATCCGTCCAANCATTGCTAACATATCCTCAGAAGACAAACCACCTGTAGAAATCACTCGCGGACACCTTCCAAAGACGCTGAAATGCACGCTCTCTACGACCTCAATACCCAATCCTATGCCCTGCTTCATTTACCAACTTACTAGCCCGTCCGCTCCTCATGGACACCCATTAAATGTGCGACAATATCTCCAAGTTCCAAGTTGTGCTGTCGCTCCCCCACTTTGCGGGTGCTCGACTTCCGCTTCTTACACCTGGCCTCCTAGAAATGGAGCCACCGCCTAGCCTCATTCCAGGATCATTCTTTGCCAACCGCATTCTCCAATACTTCTTCTCAATACTCTAACCCCACGTAACCGAAGAAACCATATCACCGACAAACTTAACACATTCCATTCGATCAATGAAAACAACTACACGTCACAGGTGCATATCCCACCTCACTTGAAGACACCAAGTCTTACTACCTTATCAACCCCAACCAGACCATTCATAACCCCAAATTCCATTCCTTTGCCGGCACAACATTAAAATCTCGAAATCACACTCTGGGAAGACCTCCCTTCAAACCATTCATCTTCCCCAACATACGGGCAAACGTTCTATCATTATATCGACACCGCGCGACAATCAATTGCAACCATCATCACTACCCGAGCACGGCCTTAAGGCTCCCAGAAACACAGCTACTGAGCTGAAATAACATATTACCCTCTGGCAGGGCCATACTAACAACCACGACCAATTACACATGAAAGCATCTCGAATTACATTCGTAGCACCATTTCCATTCCTCAAATTCCGATCCATAGCAAGCGCTCCGCGACGCGTAAAATTGAGTAGGAATTAACATAGGCATAAGCCTAAAAGGAATAAACTAGCACAATGATGAATCAAGAAGGGAAGTACTCCTAACATCCCTGTAGCCTTTCGAAGATAAGTACAGACGTATCCGTTCCGATCCACAAGACTCTACTAGACTTGCTCATGACTCGTGAGACCTACGGGAACCTAGAGCTGTGATACCATGTTGTCACGACCCAAAATCCATAGGTCGTGATGGCGCCGGACACCACTGTCAGGCAAGCCAAAACCTTAATTAGTTGAAATACATTCATGTTTTAATATTTTCGAAACTGTTACCTTTCCTTGCATTTTATAATCATATAAGTAAATTTTCGTATATTAAAATATGACAGCAAATAAAATTCCGTTATTTAGAAATAGTGATCTAAAGATTTCACTTAAACAATTATCCCAATGCATATCCTAGATCCCGATGTCACAAGTACACGAGCAACTTCTAAGAATTTTACAAATACTACAAAGCTTGTCTGAAATACAATTTGGACAAGGGATTTTAAATAAAATAATACGGTAGGAGGGAGACTCTGTCAGTTGCGGAACGCCTCCGTATGATTGCAGCCCGTCCAAGTCTCCAAATCAACAATTGTGCTATGTAGGTACCTGTGCAAAAAAATGCACAGCAAGTGTAGCATGAGTACAAAAATAACGTGTACTCAGTAAGTCGCCCACCTAACCTCATAGAGGTAGTTACGAGAGGTCAATTTAGACACTTGATAAAGGTCCATTTAAATATTCAAAAGTGACACTAAGCATGCTTTTATCATAGGCAGTTTATGAAACAGGATTTAAACATCCTTCAATTTCGTTCACATTTAACACTTTATATCTTCGTCATATTAACATTTAATCCACATGGTGATTTAATTAAATAATAATAATTCAACGGAAGGAACAACTTCTTCCAAAAGTCTTTTTGATAACTTTAAAATCTTTGTCATTTTAAATCGACAATTTAACATTTCAGGCCAGTAATCAAGCAAATATCATAGCAACTACGCAAAAAATATCATGCACAGGCAATGCCGAGGGTCGAACAGCGCGGACCAACAATAATAAAATGTGCACTGCCGAGGGATCGACCGGCTCGAACCATAGATGCATCTATTTGCTCCGCTCGCGAATCGATCATGCGACGCGGTTAACATAATAGAGCTAGCCTGCTCGCGAATCATACATGCGACTCAGCTGCTCATATGAATACATACACAAATACAGGGTCTTCCTGCTCGCGAATCACTTAAGCGACTCCGGCACCCAAAGTTACACATATCCACATAATAAATTCGTATTTATCAAGAAAACAGTTTTTCTCAGGAAAGTGGTAAAATCTTTATTAAAAGAAACATGAAATATAGGTTTTGAAATCTTTGTTTTTGAAACTCATTTGTCAAGTTTAGTGAATACTCCATGATACAACGCAGTCCAGGTACACATATATTCACAGCGGAAACAATTCTGTTTTAGAAGGTTAATAATATGAACTCTAGCTTTATTTTAAGCATTCAATTACGTTCCAGTCATATCAGCAGTTTAATATTACAGGCAGGGTTACAGGTACACACAAAGCATGCTAGTGGGTCCTAGGCTACCCGGACATGGACATGGCATAATAGTAGCTACGCATGGACTCCCATCACCTCGTGCGTACTTATCCCCCGAAGATAATAGCATATACTGAATTAATTCACCTAGGGGATGATTCCCGCTCACAAAGTTAGAAAGAAGACTTACCTCGCTCCGAAATTCTAATACCGGCTTCCAAGCCCTTACGGTGACTCCAATGGACGCATAACGCTCCGAAACTACCACATAAATGACAAAATAATGAAAACTCATCCTAATACTCACAACAAATTCAGATTATATACTTTCCCAACCCCCGCTCGGAGAAATAACCAAAATGCCCTCGGGCCCACGTGCCCGGAATCCGAAATTTCTCGAAGATACATTCTACCCATAGCCTTACTAACTCAACTATATAATTTACTCAAACACGCCAAAAATCCAAATTTTCACTTTTTAGGTTTATCTTCAAAAACCCAAATTTTCCCACAATGTCCCATATCAAATCATGCATCAATCTTGGATTCAACTTGGAAATGAGAAGGAATCACTTAAATCTTGATGCTTGGTGAAATATCCCTTGAAAGGCTCTCCCAAAATCGCCTAAACCATGAAAAATGAAGACAATGAACCCCAAATTCTCGTTTTAAAACATTCTGCCCAGGTCGATTTCCGCACCTACGATCTTGCAGGTGCGACCAAATCTGCCACACCTGCTGTTTTCCTCAACTTCAGCCAAATCGCACCTGCGCCCCACTGTAATCCATCGCACCTGCGGCTCCCAGCCAAGCCTGCCCACCCTCGCACCTGCGGTGCCCAAGCCGCACCTGCGGCCAAGTCCTCGCAGTTGCGGTTACACCAGATGACAACAACTTCAGCCCTTTTCCAACTTCAACTTTTGATCCGTTAACCACCTGGAATCCACCCGAGGCCCTCGGGATCCCATCCAATTATACCAACCTGCCCCCAGGATCCCTCGAATCACATCAAACAACGCCGAAATCACGAATCGCACTCAAATCCAATTCTTTACGAACTTAAAATTTCAAACTTCTACATCCGATGCCGAGACCTATCAAATTACGTCCGATTGACCTCAAGTTTTGCGCACAAGTCATATTCAACATTATGTACCTGCTCCAACTTCCGGAATCGCATTCCAACCTTGATATCAAAACTTCCACTTCCGGCCGGATTTCCCAAAAACCTTCAAATTTCTATCTTTAGCTAAATGACTCCAAAATGACCTACGGTCATCCAAATTCACTTCCGATCGCACTCCCAATTCCAGAATCGCCATACGGAGCTATTCCCAGACTTGGAATCCCATAAGGACATCAATCTCACTGATATGCACTTCAAGCCCAAATTCATGAAATCCTTCTAAAATGCTAACTTCCACAATATACGCCGAAACGCTCTTGGGTTATCCAAATCCCGATCCGGACATACACCCAAGTTCGAAATCATCATACGAACCTGCTGGAACATTCAAATTTTGATTTGAAGATCGTTTACTCAAAATTCCAATCTTAGTTGATTTCTCCAACTTAAGACTTCTGAAATGAGAATTTTCTTTCCAAAGCAATTCTAGGCTTCCTGGAATTCAATTTCGACCACGCCCACGAGTCATAATGCCTGAAATGAAGCTTCTCACGACTTCAAACCGCTGAACGATGCGCTAGAGCACAAAACGACCGGTCGGATCGTTACACTTAAGAACATGATTTTAGGCCTTGAAATCTAATGAGTGTTAATGGAAATGGAAGAAAACGAGTCTAATATTACATACCTATGCATTTGTAGTGAAGTTACCTTTCAAAAATCGCCCAATTTGGAGTTTGGAAGAAGACGTTATGAAATTTTTGTTTAATTCCGTATAGGTTATTTTTTTTAAAATCACTGGGCAAAATTGTTCATCGTGTTCGCGAGACCTTGGCCGTGTCCGCGTAGATCTGACTTACTTGGCCTATGCGTTCGCGAGCTTGAGGCCGTGTTCGCACATGGTTATCACTACCCAACACCCTAGCCCCTCACTTACTCTACGCATTCACGATCCTGTGGACGCGTTCGCGTAGAGTCTCAGCACTCCCCTCCCCCAGGTCCCCTTTGTGCTACTCGTTCGCGTGAGGCCCTTCGCGTTCGCGTAGAGCATTTCCCCCAAGCTCCGCGTTCACAACCCAGACCCTGTATTCACATAGGTATAATCCTACCCCAACCCAACTTGTGCATCACGTTCGCATGAGTTGCACCGCGAACGCGAAGGTCAAAGACCTAGACACCAGATACAACACTTAAACACAAGATTTTTGTGTCTAAAATACCCCGGCGTCTATCCGAAACTCACCCGAGCCCTCGGGGCTCCAAACCAAGTATACACACAACCTCAAAAACATCCTACGGACTTACTCACGCGACCAAATCGCCAAAATAACATCTTAAACAATGAATTTATCATAAAAATCAAAGAAAACTTCCAAAATTTTCAAAGTATCAATATTTACAACCGTGGGTCCGAATCACGTCAAACGACTTCCGTTTCTTACCAAATTTTACAGACATGTTATGAATATCATATTGAACCTGTACCGGGCTCCGGAACTAAAATATGGCCCGATACCATAGATTTCACACATAATCAAATTTCTAAAATCCTTTATATTTTCAAAAAAATAATTTCTTTCAAAAATTCATTTCTCGGGCTTGGGGGCCTCGGAATTCGATTCCGGGCATACGCCCAAGTCCCATATTTTCCTACGGACCCTCCGGGACCGTGCAATCATGGGTCCAGGTCTGTTTATAAAAAATGTTGACCAAAGTAACTTAATTCAAATTTCAAAAACAAAACTATCATTTTTTCAATTTTCACATAAAGGCTTCCTGGCTATACGCCCGGGCTGAGCACGCAAATCAAGGTGAGATAAAAAAGGATATTTTCACGACCCCAAAACACAGAATTGAATTATAAAACACGGGATGACATTTTGGGTCATTACAATCTCCACCTATAAAACAAACATTCGTCCTCGAACTGACATAGAAAAGTACCTGAATGGGGAAAAAATGGGGATATCGGCTTCGCATATCGGACTCGGACTCCTAGGTTGCTGCCATGGAACGCTGACCTATCCACTGAACACGGATCGAAGGATAACTCTTCGATCTCAGCTGGCGAATCTCTCGGCCTAATATGGCTATCGGCTCCTCCTCATAAGTCAAATCCTTGTCCAACTAGACACTGCTGAAGTCTAGCACATGAGATGGATTGGCGAGATGCTTTCGAGGCATAGATACATGAAACACTGGATGCACGACTGATAAACTCGGTGGCAAGACAAGCCTGTAGGCCACCTCTCTTACTCTATCAAGAATCTCAAAGGAACCAATGTACCTAGGGCTCAACTTGCCCTTCTTTCCAAACCTCATCACGCCCTTCATGGGCGACACCCGAAGCAATGCCCATACCGAGTGCGAAAACCTGTCTTAGGGACATCAGACGCTCTAATCTTCAATCGATGGTAGCCAGATCTCAAGTCAATCTTTGAAAGCACTGTGGCACCCTCAAGATGGTCAAACAAATCATCAATCCTCGGCAAAGGATATTTATTCTTGATAGTAACCTTGTTCAATTGCCGGTAGTCAATGCACATCCTCATCGTTCCGTCCTTCTTCTTAACAAACAAAATTGGCGCACCCCAAGGAGAAACACTAGGCCTAAGAAATCCTTTAGCTAGCAAATCCTGTAACTGATCCTTCAACTCCTTTAAATTCTTGGTGGCCCATTCTCCTTGTACCCGATGTACAAGAAAATCTGAATCACCAATCACTAGCAGCTACTGAATGTTCATGTCGATAGCCATGTTGAGCCCTAGTATGCAAGCCTCATACTTTGCCATGTTGTTGGTGTAGGGAAATCTGAGTTTTGCGTATACCGGATAATGTTGGCCAGTTTCTGACACCAAAACGGCTCCAATGCCGACTCCTTTTAAATTTGCCTCCCTGTCAAAGAAAATTCTCCAACCATCGTAAGACTCAACAATGTCTTCTCCCATGAATAGTACCTCTTCATCAGGGAAATACGTTTTCAGGGGTTCATATTATCCTTCCACAGGATTCTCAGCAAGATGATCTGCCAGTGCCTGTCCTTTGACTACCTTCTGAGTCACATAAATAATGTCGAACTCACTTATATTTTCCACTTAGCCATCTTGCCAGTGGGCATGGGTTTCTGAAAGATATATTTCAAGGGATCCATCCTTGATATGAGGTACGTTGTGTAAGCACAGAAGTAGTGCCTTAGCTTCTGAGCTATCCAGGTCAGAGCGCAATAGGTACGTTCCAACAGAGAGTACCGCGCTTCATATGGAGTGAACTTCTTACTCAGATAATAGATAGCTTGTTCTTTTCTCCCCGTCTCATCGTACTACCCTAGAACACAGCCGAAGACTCCATCTAACACTGCAAGGTAGAGTAGCAAGGGTCTACTTGGCTCTGGCGGGACCAATACTAGTGTTGTTGATATGTACTCCTTGATCTTGTCCAAAGCCTTTTGACAATATTCGGTCCAACTAGTTGCAACATCTTTATTCCACATCTTGAAAATTGGCTCACATATAACTGTGGACTGGGCTATGAACCGACTGATGTAGTTTAGCCATCCCGGGAAACTCATTACCTCCTTCTTACTCTTTCGTGGAGGCAACCCTTGAATGGCTTTGATTTTTTATGGATCCAATTCTATCCCTCGACGGCTGACAATGAATCTAAGTAACTTTCCGGCAGGAACCTCGAATGCACATTTTGCAGGGTTTAATTTCAGGTTGTACTTCCGTAATCTGTCAAAGAATTTCCTCAAGTCTGCTATATGATCCGTGGCTTTCTTGGATTTGATGATGACATCGTCCACATATACCTCGATCTCCTTATGTATCATGTCATGATTATGTAGGTGGACCCAGTGTTCTTTAGGCCGAACGACATCATCTTATAGCAGTACACCCCCTAGGGTGTAATGAAAGTCGTTTTCTTCCTCCTCGTCCATCCAAATCTGATGGTAACCGGAGAAACAATCCACAAATCACTGGAATTCATGTTTGGCATAATTTTCGATTAAGATGTGTATGTTTGGAAGTGGGAAATCATCCTTCGGGCTGACTTTATTGAGATCCCGATAATCGACACAGACTCTGACCTTCCCATCCTTATTTGGAACTAGCACAATGTTGGCTAGCCAAGTTGGGTATTAAACCACCCTGAGGATCTTGGCCTTGATTTTCTTAGTAACCTCCTCCTTGATTTTCAGACTCATATCAGGCTTGAATTTCCTGAGTTTCTGCTTCAGTGGCAGACAAATAGGGTTTGTGGGAAACTTGTGAGCCACAATAGATGTACTTAGCCCGGCCATATCATCGTATGACCATGCAAAGATGTCCTCATATTCTTTCAAGAACTGTGTGTACTCTTCTTTTTCTGACGGCGACAGGTGAATGCTGATGCGGGTCTCCTTGACGGTTTCAGAATCTCCCAAGTTGATTATTTCTGTCTCGTCCATGTTGGACTTAGGCTTGTTCTCAAAATATTCTACCTCTCTGACGATTTCCTCGGGTATGACATCTTCTTCCTCAAAATAACTATCATTTTGTTGCGTTGTCTCATTACATGTCACAGTTGCCGGTTCATTGAGATATGAAATAGTAATGCTGTATAGATAAATATATGATAAAATGGTAATAATAAACATCAATTCGTTGAAAGAGTCAAACAAATGCGATTTTTCAATAACTAAAACATCATTTTGGAACATTTGGAAACATTATTTAAAACAAATGCAAAAGGGAAATAATTATTTTCTCAGAAAAAAATAAAATAGATAACGTTGTTCAGCTTGCTACCCTGGGACTCGTCGGGCCCTGGATGGTATGACAGTCCAATTCTTGAGGAATGTCCCTCTCTCCACAACTCGGATGGTATGGCCTTCCTCCTCCCCCTCCTCAACAATCACGTAGCAATCCATGTCCTCATCTTCCAGGAGCATGTTTCTCAAGGCGGCCAATGCTTCTTCTTCTTCTGACCCCCATATGATGTTGGTCTACTGGAAAGTCTAACTCTGGTGTGATATAGGCTGCTCAAGTGGATAGTACGAGCCACGCCACGGTGGTGACCAGTCTTAATCCGAAAGTAGTACCGTGGTGATTTGGCTATATTGGATTGGTGATGCCCTGAAGATTTTTACCAAGACCTTTGCCAGGCTCATACCCTCTTCCGTTCATCATGCTTGCTATATTGCTATCCCGCCACTTATCTTTGTTGATGGTGTTGACCCGCTCGATATGATGATAAGTTTCTCCACCTAGCCTTCTTCTATTTCTAACCATCGGGATGGTCTGACGGGTGTAAATGGGGTTGCTCCCATCTCCATGGATAATCACTTCTTGGTGGTTCCACTCAAACTTTGACGCTACAGCCCCAAAGGCTTGTATCCATGGTCGTCCCAATAATAGATTGTAGGATGCAGATATATCCAGCACATGTAACTCAACATCAAACCACGTAGGCCCCATCTGCAGACAGAGATTGATCTCTCCAATGGTAGCTCTCTGAGATCCGTCAAATGCCTTCACATTCATAGTCCCTTCTCATATCTCATACAGGCCTTTGCCCAACCTCTTCAGTTTTGTCAATGGGAAAACATTGAGACTGGACCCTCCATCGATCAGGACCCTTGTAATGAAGTAGTCTTCACATTGCATTGTAAAATGCAGTGCCCTATTGTGATTCAAACCCTCGGGTGGCAGCTCATCCTCGTGGAAGGTAATTTTGTGACTTTCCAGCACCTGTCCCACCATATTAGCTATTTCTCCGCTCGTGATGTTATTGGGAACATATTCTTCGTTTAATACTTTCATTAGAGCGTTCATGTGTGCTTTTGAATTCTGTAGCAGCGACAGGATAGATATTTGAGCAAAAGTTTTGTTCAGATGATTGACGACCGAATACTTCCTTGCTTGCACTTTCCTCCAAAGGTCATCTGGACCGGTTTCATTAAGGGACAGTTTGTTGGAGGCTTTCTTACTCGATTCTCCCAAATGCTCTGGTATATAAACTCTTCCTGTCCTGGTCATCCCTTGCGCATCACCAGATTCTTCCATTTTGGTCTTTCTTTTTCTTCTAGCCTCAGCCATATAATCCCATGGTACAACCTTGGTGTTGAAAGGCGGTATGGTTGATACTGTCACTGTAAATGGTGTGGCTACTTCTACCTCGAATGGAATAGGTGCAGCTACAGTTGGTGCTACCTCAACTTCAAATGGGACTGATGCGGTTACCTCAACCTCCACTGGTGGCTGCACCTGCACTATAATGGGATTGAGTGTGACTACAAGTTTCTTGGGATCATCACCCTCTTTGATAAGGTCGATTGATCTCTCCGGATCCCATTCTTCATCCATATCTATCACATTGACACCTTCACCCCTATGATCTGGGAGAGGGTTGTTGCGGACATTAGGCGTAGCTTCCTTCGCCTGGATAACCTTGTTGTCAATCAATGTCTGGATTTTATCCTTCAGTGTTCGACACTTGTCAATGGTGTGCCCTTTCATGCCAGAATGATAGGCACAAGTCTTATTTGGGTTGACCCATTGTGATGAGTTCTCCATGGCCACAACAGGGATGGGAGTGACATAACCAACAACCTTCAACCATTTATATAGCTGGTCCATGGGTTCGGTAATGGCCGTGTATTGTTTGGGTGGTCTGCGATCAAAGTTGGGTCGAGGTCTTGGGTAGTTTTGACGAGTTGGAGGTGACTGAAAATGAGATGGTTGGGAATTATAGGTGTGATAAGCAATGGCTGGTTGGGAAAATCTGGGAGGTAATGGTTGATATGTGGGTGGAGGTGATGGTTGATATGTGGGTGGAGGTGTTTGGTATGTAAGTAGGGAGGTTTGATATACAAGTGGATTTTTGGGTCCTTGGGTGACCATGACCACTCCCACGTCCTTCTTCTTTGATATGCCCCCTAACTATAATGCTTTATTCGTGGCATGCAACGCATCGAAGTTTGTCACCATACCGCTTTTAATGCCCTCTTCGATCCTTTCCTTGAGTTTGATGATATCAGAGAACTTATGGTTTTCAATAACCATCAATCTTTCATGGTATTGCGGATCCTGTTCTCTAATGAAGAACTTGTTCATCTGTTGCCCGTCCAATGCCGACCTACCTTTGGCTGCTTCAGACCTCCAACGAGTAGCATACTCGCAGAAGGTCTCAGTGGGTTTTTTCTTAACATTCTGAATGTAGAAAAGTTCTGGCGCATTTTCTCTATTGAACCTGAATCTGTCTACGAAATCAGACGCCATACTCACCTAGTTAGTCCATTTCTTAGGATTCTGGCAGATGTACCAGGACAAGGTGTCTCTCGTAAGACTCCTCATAAAAAGCTTCATTCGGATCCTTTCATCCTTTCCGACAAGCTTGTCACAATAAGTCCTTAGATGAACCCTGGGATCACATGTTCCGTCAAATATATCGAACTTGGAGGTTTGTAACACTCTGATAGTTATACATCCGGTTGTATGCATAGGTCTTCATAGTTCAGACCTTCTATCCCTTTGCCTCCTTCTACGCCTTGAACCCGATTTGTCAACTTCTTGAGCTCCTCGGCCAGGTTCCTAATGAGCATGTACTTCTTAGTAGATTTCGGTGCATCGGATATGGGTTGAGTGGAGTGAGGTAGGGTCTCCACATATATAGGGTTGTTTTGGTGACCTGGAGCTTGGGTATAATAGTGATCATTGGTGGAGTTCTGGGGTTCAGAAACGACTGTTGGAGTATTTTTTGGAGTGTGGTAGGTGCTTTATTGGTATTGTGTTGGGATAATTTTATTTTGCGGTGGGGTCGTGTAATGGTGAGGTGCATGGGGATTCTGTGGGTGCTTGTTTGGTGTGTTCTGAGGTGGAGCAAGGTTTTGGGTGTTTGCATGATTAACGTCTGGGACACTGAGTGAGAAGGATATGTTTGCTAAATTTCGAACATGCTTGAGCTCACCCTGGAGTTCCAGTATTCTTTGTTCAAGCTGTGAAACTGCATCACCTGGGGCCTGAGTACCCCGACTATCAGATGTTTCTGCATATTTAACATTTGTATTGTTTTCCTTTCTGGTGTCGTTCAAATCTTCCATCTTTGCTTTTCCTTTGCCTTTTGGTGGACTAGGAGGAGGAGAAGGGGGAGGGGATATTGTGTGATAAGCTAATGATTCCAGTATGCACGAACCAACCTTTGGGGAATGGGAATAATCAAAAAGAAAGAAAGAAAAACAAAAAGGTAGCCAAGTCAGTAAGTATTCTGAAAGAACTATTTGCAGTATTTAAACACATATTGCAAAAAGGTAAATTCGTGTCCTAATTTGGGGGCCTCGTTATGCCCGAGGTAGGCCTAGAGACAAGTTTATTTGGAGAACTTAGATGCCAATAAATGCCTCATTTCATTAATATAAAAATAGACGAATCCCAAAACGACACTAAGATAATAAAGATAAGTCACTATTGGCACTTGGACTTATTACATTAAGAAAGCAAATAAATCTTGTCTACTTGGTCCCAGAAGGACCTTCCCCGGACTTGATCTTTCTAACTCCATCAACCAGGTTCCCCAGCTCGCGCAGACCCAACAACAGGTAGGCTATGGCTAGATGTCCTCCATCACTTCCTTCAGCATTTTGGCAGTCGTCGATCCTCTTTATTATCTTTCCTTCCAGCTCCATCAAACCCTGCTCCAGATATTCTAACCTTCTATTGGAGGTGATATCCATCTCTTTCAATTCATTTATCAGCCTATATTTGTCTCGTGTATCTCCTGATGTTCATCCTCGAAGTCATGGATCCTCTTGCGCAACTTGTTGAATTTTACTTGGGTATCAACATCTTCATCTATGACCCTGTTTCCCCGACCGGTTCCTGGCTTCACTATTTCATCTAGGTTGTCCTCTTACCACGCCGGGTAGAAGGGTGCACAGCCTGCATGATATTGGTCTGGCTCAATGGTATTTTTCTCCACAATGATCTTGCAGTGCCACATATGCTGAGCTTGGAACCTATAAGGGACGTCATCATCTTGAAAATCTGCTCGAAAATGACCCATCTTTGCAACCCGTGGTACGACCTGCTTCCTGGCTGCTTGCCTCATAACCGTGATGGGAACATATGGGTGTATTCACCGCAACCCAATCAACACTAAGTGAGGAGCGTCCCTGGACCTGATGATGAACTCGTTAGTAGGGAACAATTCAAACATCCACTGTACTTTCTCTTCAGTCAAATTGTCGAAGAACTCTACCCATTCTTTAGCACTTTCCGATTGAGCAAACCTGTCCTGAATGTAAGTCATCCGCTTAGGGTGATGGAAGGCAATATGATCGTTCCAAGCCCTTCGCAGAAAATCCTGGTGATACTGACCCTTTTGGAGATGCTCCAATAACCACAACTATAGCAGCAGATTGCAACCCTCGAAATACTTGAACCCTTTTTTACAGCGGTCCAGAGCCTGGTAGATGTCGGCTATGATCATAGGAATTATGGTGTATGTCTGTCCCTCGATTACTTCCATTAAGGTCTTGGCGACCATGGCTAGTATAGTGTGGATTATTTCCCTTTTCATTGGGTATACTATCAGACCCAAGAAGCATACAATGAACACAAAAACTCTTCGATGGATGTGTCCAAGAGAAGTGATGGAAAACTCATCATGGAACATACGATAAGACTTGCTATGACCGTATCTTTCATACAGGTAATCAAATGGTATATAGTACTTCTTTAAGCATTCCAAGTCAGCATTCTTCCTTAGACCCATCATCTTTGGGAACCCCTTACCAATAGCCCAGGGCTGTGCCAAGGCAGTCCAGTAAATCCCACGATTTCTTCCAAGAGTGGTGCCATTTCTATATCCCCAAAATGAAACACGACCCTCTCACTGTTCCAGAATAGAGTTGCAGCTTCGATCACCATGTTGTTTGGTTGGATGTCTAACAAGGAAGGTAAATTACCCAGGAATTTTCTCACATGTTTCTTATCACTCGAGGAAAGATCCTCCCACCAGTCTAGTAGCAGTGGTGGTATGTTGCTGACCATGCCGAATCTGGGGACCTCGTGCCTCATTTTCTGTAAAACAGAAGGTTAGGACCTTTTCCCCCCACTTATTTCGACTACTTATACATTCATGATTAGCATATTGGCATTTAATTCTCCAAATTAATGCACAGAACTTGGTTGCGTGGAAACCCCTGTGGACTTGGACAAGGCTCGTCTTAGAGGGTTATTATGCGGACAACATATTAACCCGGCTAGGTTCGGCCATGATGCACGCACAATTATAAGAGTAAGGTTGCTATGGTGGTCTAGACTGGTACCCTCAAGCGGAAAACTTGAGGGTGAAAGGCACGGAACCGTCGACTGCACCGCTGATCGACTAGTTTTACCGCAAATATGCCTTTCCGAATTTAAAGGGTGATATATTGGAAGAACGCAACCACTCATCAAACGTTTCTAAAGGATTGATTACGCACGAGTGGAATATGATGCTGAACATGATTTATGCAGCAGTAAATAGCATGTTGTCACGTATTTACGGGGCTGAAGTTCCCAAGTTATAAAGACAACAACTTCAGCATACGGGGATGAAGTTCCCTAGTTACAAAGACAACAACTTCAGCATACGGGGATGAAGTTCCCTAGTTACAAAGACAAAACTTCAGCTCAAGAGAACTGAAGTTTTGTCTTTGTAAACTGGGGAACTTCAGCCNTGAAGGTGTTAGGCACCCCTCGAGGTCCACAATGGTGGGTCCCGGCCAAACTCGTTTTGTGAATTAGTCATTTAAGCAAATAAAGAAATCTAAGCACACATATGGATTTATTAAAGAACTAGTTTTTGTGTACGTGCGTTACACATGTTTTGGGGGGGTTTATTGATAAAAATTATACAAAATATAGAATAAAAAAATTATGTGTAATAACAATTATCGCTATGCAATATTCATTTTAATGAAAAACATAAATATTATTACATTGACACAAAAGTTGAATTAAAATAATTTGGTATCTTCTGATTTTAGGCGAATTACTTGTATAGTATTTGATTATTGATATTTTATTGTATGATATTTTTGTGGACAATATTCTTGGTGTACATTATTTTTCTTTTTATATATTTATTGTTTACATAGTTCAAATTACAAAGGAATTAATAGATGAAATCTTGTTGATTTCAAATTTTAAATATTAATGACTATTATTATTCTTAAATATTAGAAATTAATAAAATTAATTAATTTTATCTAGTGTGAGATCTATTTTTAAAAGGTAAAAACAGTGAACGGTATTTTGCTACTGCTTTAAAATTCACATAAATATTATTAAAAAGTATATCTTGAGTTATAAATAGACGTTAAAAGATCGTATAAATTCTTAAAATGAGAATGCTAATTTCATTTATCTGAATCAATAACGCATTGAACTTTTCTCTACATAAGTCGTCATAGTCAACTAAGATTATTTACCATTTGTTATTATTTGAAGAAACACTTTATTTATTCCTAGAGATTTCAAATCGTAAAATATTAGATAATGTCTTAACTTTTTTTTTTTATAAATTTTATCTCAATGTATCTAAGAGGACTGCAAAAATGATGTGAGACAAAGTAAAAGAATTACTAAAATTCCTAAAATAAATAAAAGAGGAAAATATCTTTTCAAGAAGCAATTAGATTGATTTCAATTTTTAAAATTTGACATAAATAAAAACAAAAAACATTTTCAAGAATGATTAAAATATTTTGACACTAAAGTACTGGAAAGAACAATCTTAAAGAAACATGCCAATCACAAAATCAAACGCTTCATAATTTTTTTGAGCATCTCAAGAATATTATAAGCATATTGAAAGAATACATATTGTTCTTTGAAAAAAAAGATAAATTTTATATATCTGACTACTATCTTTAAAGAAACAAATATGATGTGTATTCTGAAAAAAATATATGAATGGGATAAAGAATGTAATTGCTCTTATACAATATCCAATAATAGGAAGGGAAAATAGGTAGGGGCATTAAATTATCAATACATGAGTCACCAACAACCTTGCGATTTCTGAAGATCGATTTGAATAGGAAAAATGCATTCATTAACCGTAAAATGTATTAGCAAGAGTCCTGATTAAATTAAAATTTGACTACGATACCGTTATGATAATACCTTTTACCTATAAAATTTTACAATATGTTAAAACCTTAACCTTCATTAAGAATGGCACATGAAATTTATTTTTGAGAAACAATAAATTACATGAGAAAAATAACTTACCTCAAGAAATAGGTACTGTCATTCCCTACTGCAATGGTTATTTAAACCTAAAATAAGGGAATAGAACCAAAGAATTATTAGATGAATACTTACTCTACCCTTGTGTAAAAGTAATATGGCAAATAAATATTGTACAATAAATTAGAAAGGTGAAAAATACTATTATGGTTAAATACACCAAAGCAAACCCTTGTATACATATTCTAGAAACATAAAGCAAATCCTAAACCTAAACAAAGGACACACACGTAAGAGTCTAAGAGACAGCTATAATCATAGGTAACATTGATAATAAAGAATTCTAAATTCTAATGGAAAGCTATGCGTAAAGAACCAAAATAAAGAAAACCACAAAGAATGCGGCAGTAACCAATCCTAATTCTAAACCAAAGAAAACCTAAATAATGGTAATGTGCGATAGTTTAGGTTTTATTCCCCAATAAAAAATTATTAGTGATGGCAATTACAATTATATCTAATGCAAAATATAATTACTAAGGGTAAGAAAGGTGAACGACATTTTGATAGGGGCTTTGTACTTTTAATACAGTTTAGATAAGGGAAGTCCTAGGTTTATTATCCTGTAGGATCACATCTGTACAATACCCGATAAAAATTCCTCAATTAGAGGGGTTACGCGTGACATTAGCGCACAAGTCATCATATCATTTACTACCCAATTACCCCCCTTAATGGTTATATAAGTGCTTCTAATTAAATGTACTATATACGTGCATTACCCGTTCCTTCCTTATGGCCCTGGAGGGGTTTAAGACCTCTAATTTAGGCAGTTCTAGACTCCCCTAAGGTACTTAAAGGAGAAAATCTAAGCGACAATTAAAATAATTAGGACTGTCAGGCAAAAGATCACTTAAAGAGAGGGGGGGGGGGGGCCTCATATTTACCTCCATAAATAACCACACAATTAGCACGTCTCAAACAACAAGATTTCAGATATTTCAAAAGGTTCTAGAGTAGGGTATCTAAGTGAGCTAGTAGAATTTGTATGCAGCATTGTATTAAAACGGGGCAGTGGAGAACCTAATCGGTTTGCCTACTGATTTTAGGACTTGCTGAATCTGGGCCGTTCACAAATCATTAAGCAAAACACAGCTTTACCAGTTTTTTATAAGATTTTAATTACCTACAGGCTTGCCTAGGCGTGGATCTGAGACCCTATAAACATGATATCTAATTGTAATCAGAGTTCCAATAATCAATTCAAAATAAGCAGTTTGAGTTCATTATGCCCTATAAGCATGTTGTATAGGTGCTGAACATTACAGAACTGATTTTATACCCTTTTATCTTTATAACACAATATCTAGGTGTTGGGACTGCTTTTAACTTGCCCTATAGACGTGGTAGTTACTGATTTTATACGACATAGGTGTGGTACTAAAGAGAATGCAACAGAAGTCCTAAAACATGGTTTCTAATGCACATAAGAGAATGAACGTGTTTATTAAGCAGAATTATAGCAACTTAGTGACAAAATTTCAAAGTGTACATGATTATGCAGAGGTTTAGAAAAACAAAATTTTTAGAACATAATGTGCCTATAAACATGTTTCTAGTATGGCAAACAATCCTAAGAGCGTGATTTCTAATGCAAGAAAATAAACCTAAGAACATGATTTCTAATGCAAGCAATAGTCATAATTATTCTAAGGGCATGATTTCTACCCGGTTTCCCCACAAAAGTCATATAAGAAACCCTCCCTTTTTTACTAATTTTCCCAATATCTGTTTTGCACGGATTATTATTACAGACCATATAACAAATGAATTACAAAATAAATAGAGCTATGTTATAGGGAGCCTGAATAGGCCCAAAGTAAACCTGGTAAGACCAGGCATTCAAATGGTCCAAAGTGCCATAGTCGCATAATGTCCAAGAGGGGGTATCCTGGTGCGTCAAAGTTCCCAAGGGTCTCAGGGACCCCGGGCAATGCTCACACCAAGATCCTTTTAAAACAGAGAAGTAATTATGTGCATTGTGAAAGGGCCAGCCTCAGTGTGCCAGAGTTCAGAGGAATCTCATGGATTCCTAGGCAGTACACACACTGGAGGAGCAGAATCTTAAATAATCTAAGAGTAGGAGTGAAAGTTCTTGACATAGTTGGAATAACATTAGGACAACAGTATAGAAGCAAAATATTTAGGAGTGGAAACAGTTTGGGAAAACATATTAAGAGTGAAAAAACAGTTTAGAGATGAAATACATTAGGAATGAAAATAGTTTAGAGATGAAAACACATTAGGAATGAAAACAGTTTAGAGATGAAAACACATTAGGAATGAAAACAGCTTGGGAAACACTCTAAAAAAAGGTTCAGCAAACACCAAGTAGAAACCAGTCACAAAACTTCATATCTCCCAGATTCAACTCAACTTGTTAATTAACTCTAGGTTATGACAAACAATTTCACAAAGAGGGAATAAGGGATTGGGAACACAAGAACACACAAAACAGGGTGAGAGTGAGAGCATATTGAGTAACAGACACATGTAATAGGCAAGGGTTTCTACAACAACCAATTTCACAATAACATACTGACTTAGAGTCTAGATAGGAACAACACAAGTATAACAACCAGGCTTAATGCTAAAGCAATAGACAGTAAAAACAGAAACTAAGTGTAGGAATGGTCATGCTAGAGGGGACAAAGGTTCAACTACACAGAATTAGTCATGCCAATTGAAGTCAATTAGATAAAAATAGGAGTCTGAGACACAAAGTAAGCATGCTAGTGGGAGGAAGTAAAAAGAAAAGATGGAAATACTCATGCTTGATTAAAGCAACACATAAGAAAGAGTGAACTTAAACATGCTGATCCAAACCGTAACAGGATTAACTATGCAGTAGTTACACTAGTACAGAGGAGACATAGCCTTAACATAATTTAAGCAACAAGAGCACATAGAGTAAAACTTCATGGAATGAATGGCAATAGGAGCAGAAACATACCAGTTAAGGAAGCAAAATAGAAGGTAAAGTAGGCAGAGTTCAACAGTCTAGCCTTGGCTTTCAGCCGGCTAGACAAGTAGTGAACACAAGTAGTAGAAAGAGAGATGAGAGAAAGTTTGTGTGTCTGTGTTTGAAATATTGTCCGTGTTCTTGAGAGGCATATTGAGAGTGTTTATATAACACTTAGAGAGTAAAACAAATAAGGTAAAAAGAATCACAGTTCAACCAATCAGAACAATCAACCAATTGAGAGATCCGGAAAAGATCCCTTTAATTAGGGATAGTCAATTAACGGTCAGAACTGAGTTCAATTAAGTTAATGAATAAGAACCATACCATATAAGGAGTCTGCCAAGTCCCAATATGTATTGATAGCTAATTAAGGCAAGTGTAATCAATTAAGGTCACACATAAGGAAATATGTAAAATCTCAACCAATACTGATTTCAACAGGACAATCATTCGAATCAGTAAAAATCTCCAAGAATACTGATTTTATAGGACAGAGTTATCTAAATCCCTAAATAGAAATCAACCAAGTAATAATCCCAACGAGTCCCTATTTTAACAAGAAAGAAAATCATTCGGATCCTCAAAAGAAATTAATCAAGTAAAATCCTACAAAATACTGATTTTAACAGGAAAATCATTTAAGTATCTATATAGAATTAGTCTACACGTGTAACGACCCGACCGATTGTTTTGATCTCTAGCACGTCGTTGAACGGTTTGAAGTCGTGAGCAACTTCGTTTCAGGTATTATGACCCGTGGGCGTGGTCGGAATTGAATTCCAGGAAGTTTAGAATTGATTTGGAAAGGAAATTCTCATTCCAGAAGCCTTAAGTTGGAGAAATCAACTAAGATTGGAATTTTGAGTAAAAGACCTCTGAATCAGGATTTGAAGGTTCCAGCAGGTTCGTATGAAGATTTAGGACTTGGGCATATGTTCAGATCGGGTTTTGGATAACCCGGGAGCGCTTGACCGTATATTGTGGAAGTTAGCATTTTAGAAGGATTTCATGAATTTGGGATTGAAGTGCATATCGGTGAGGATGATGTCCGTTTGGGATTTTCGGGTCTGAGAATAGCTCCGTATGGTGATTCTGGAATTGGGAGCGTGATCATAAGTGAATTTGGATGTCCGTAGGTCATTTTGGGGTCAGGTTTTAGAGAAATGCGACCGGAAGTGGAAGTTTTGATATCGAGGTCGGAATGTGATTCCGAAAGTTGGAGCAGGTCCGTAATGTTGAATATGACTTGTGTGGAAAATTTGAGGTCAATGGGGAGTGATTTGAAAGGTTTCAGCGTCGGATGTAGAAGTTTGAAATTCTAAGTTCTTAAAGAATTGGATTTGGTTGCGATTCGTGATTTCGGTGTTGTTTGATGTGATTTGAGGGCTCGAGCAAGTCCGTGTCATGCTTTGGGACAGGTTGGTGTGATTGGACGGGGTCTCGGGGGCCTCGGGGGCCCCGGATGGATTCCGGGTGATTGACAGATCAATATTTGAAGTTGGAGAAGGCTGAAGGTTGCTGTCATCTGGTGTAATCTCACCTGTGAGGCTTTGACCGCAGGTGCGGAGCCGCATGTGTGGCTTGGGCGCCGCAGGTGCGAGGGTGGGCAGGCTTGGCTGGGGACCGCAGGTGCGATGGATTTTTTGCACCTGCGAAGCCGCAGGTGCGATGGATTTTTTGCACCTGCGAAGCCGCAGGTGCGGACAGTGGGGCGCAGGTGCGATTTTGGGCTGAAGTTGAGGAAGTCGTAGGTGCGGGAGATTGGTCGCGCCTGCGGGATCGCAGGTGCGGAAATCGACCTGGGTAGAATGTTTTAAAACAAGAATTTTGGGTTCATTTGTCTTTATTTATTCATGGCTTAGGCGATTTTAGGAGGCTTCAAGAGAAGATTCCTTCATGCATTGTCAAGGTAAGTAAATTCCTCCCGTTTGTAAGTTAAATACAAGATTATATGTATGGATTAGGCATGGAATTGGTAGGAATTTGGGAAATATTGAAGAAACCTAGAAAATGGAAAATTAGATTTTTAGCCACGATTTGAGCATGAATATTTGAGTAAATTATATATTTGAGTTAGTAAGGCTATGGGTAGAATGTATCTTCTAGAATTTTGGATTCTCGGGCACGTGGGCCAGAGGGCATTTTGGGCATTTCTCTGAGCGGGGTCGGGAAAGTATATAGTCTGAATTTGTTGTGAGTATTAGGATGTATTTTCATTGCTTTCTATTATGTGGTAGTTTCGGAGTGTTGCGCGTCCGTTGGAGTCATCGGAGGGGCTTGGAAGCCGGTGTGGAATTTTCAGTGCGAGGTAAGTCTCCTTTCTAACTTGTAAGGGGGAATCGTCCCCCTAGGTGGATTAATTCAGTACATGCTATTATCTTTGGGGGCTACGTACACACGAGGTGACGGGAGTTCGTACGTAGCTACAATTATGCCATGATCGGGTAGCCTAGACTCACTGGCATGCTTTATGTGTGTACCTGTAACCCTGCCTGTAATACTAAACTGCTAATATGACCGAAAACGTAATTGAATGTCTAAAAGAAAGTTAGAGTTCATATTTTTAACCTTCTAGAAAGAGAATTAGTTCCGCCATGGATATATGTGTACCTGGACTGGGTTGTATCATGGAGGATCACTAAACTTGACAAATGAGTTTCAAAAACAAAGATTTCAAAACCTATATTTTATGTTTCTTTTAATAAAGATTTTACCAATTTCCTGAGAAAAGTTGTTTTCTTGATAAAATACAGATTTATTATGTGGATATGTGTAACTTTGGGTGCCTGAGTCGCTTGAGTGATTCGCGAGCAGGAAGACCCTGTATTTGTGTATGTATTCATATGAGCACCTGAGTCACATGTATTATTCGCAAGCAGGTTAGCCGTATTATTTTAACCGCATCGCATGATCTATTCGCGAGCGGGGCAGATAGATGCCTCTATGGTTCGAACCGTTCGACCCTTGACATTGTTTGCACATGATATTTGATGCGTAGTTGCTATGATATTTTGCCTGATTACTGGCCTGAATTATTAAATTATCGATTGAAATGACAGAGATTTAAAGTTATTAAAAATATGTTTAAAAGAAGTTGTTCCTTCCCGTCGATTTACTATTATTTGATTAAATCACCATGTTGATTAATTGTTAATATGACGAAGATATAAAGTGTTAAACGTGAACGGAGTTGAAATATATTTAAATCTTGTTTTATAAATTGCCTATGATAAAACCATGCTTAGTATCACTCTTAAATACTTTAAATGGACCTTTAGTAAGTGTCTAGCTTGACCTCTCGTCACTATCTCTCTAAGGTTAGGCGGGTTACTGAGTACACGTTGTTTTCGTACTCATGCTACACTTGCTGTGCATTTTTATTGCACAGGTAATTTCACAGCAATGTGGAGGATTTGGAGACTTAGGCGAGCTGCATCATCCGGAGGCGACCCGCAGCTGACGGAGTCTCCTTCGTACTGTAATTATTTCATTTAAATTCCCTTGTGCAGTTGTATTTCGGACAGGCTTGTAATGATTGTTAAATTCTTAGAAATTGATCATGTACGTGTGACACTGGGTTCTGGGATATATATTGGGATATAATTGCTTAAGTGAAATCTTTAAATCACTGTTTTTAATTAACAGACTTTTATTTGATTATCATGTAACAAAGTGAACGGAAATGTTTTTATAAATGTTAAAACAGGAAAGTTATTTTAATTAATTAATGTTTTGGCTTGCCTGACCTTGACGTCCGACGCCATCACGGCCTTAAGGATTTTCAGTCGTGACAACATGGTATCAGAGCGCTAGGTTCCCGTAGGTCTCACGAGTCATGAGCAAGTCTAGTAGAGTCTTGCGGATCGGTATGGAGACATCTGTACTTATCTTTGATAGGCTACAAGGTTGTTAGGAATACTTCCCTTCTTGATTCTTCATCGTGCGAGTTTATTCCTTTGAAGCTTATGCATATGTTCACTCCTACTCAATCTTACGCGTCACGAAGCGCTTGCTATGGATCAGGAATCTGAGGAATGGAAATGGTGCTATGAATGTAATCCGAGATGCTTCCATGTGTAATTGGTGTGGCTGTTGTTATGGACCTGCAAAAGGGTAATATGTTATTTCAGCTCAGTAGCTGTGTTTCTGGGAGCCTTAAGGCTATGCTCAGGTAGTGATGATTCTTGCAATTGGTTGTCGCGCGGTGTCGTTATGATGATAGAATGCTTGCCCTTATGTTGAGGGTGATGAATGGTTTGAGGGAGGTCTTCTCAGAGTTTGATTTCGATATTTCAGTGCTTTTGTGTCAGCAGAGGAAGGGCATTTGGGTTAGGAATGGTCTGGTTGGGGTTGATAAGGTAGTAAGACTGGGTGACTTCAAGTGAGATAGGATATTCTCCTGTGACGTGTCATCATCGTGATTTATCAAATGGAATGTGTTAATTTGTCGGTGCTATGGGTTCTTCGGTTGTGTGGGGTCATAGCATTGAGAGGAAGCATTGAAGAATGCGGTTAGCAGAGATCGTGAGGTGCAGTGGTTCAGTGCCGGATAAAGGTTGGTAACGGAAGCAGCTAGGGAAGAGATGATCTTCAGAGAGCTTGGAGTCGTGGTGATCTGCTGGTTTGAGAGCTACAGAGAACGGTCCTGAAGTGAGGCTAGGCGGTGGCTCCATTTCTAAGAGGCCAGGTGTAAAAAGCAGAAGTCGAGCAGTTGCAAAGTCGGGGAAGCGACAACACAACTTGAAATTTGAAGATATTATCGCGCATTAATGGGTGTCCATGAGGAGAAGACGTACTAGTAAGTTGGTAAATGAAGCAGGGTGTAGGATGGGGTATTGAAGTCGCAGAGAGCGTGCAATTCAGCATCGTTGGGAGGTGTCCGCGGGTGATTTCCAAAGGTGGGTTATCTTCTGTGAATAGGTTAGCGATGGCGGGGTTGGCAGGTCTTGGTGAGGGGTTCTAGTGGCTATTCGGGAGGAGGCTGAATGTGCGAATGATGCTAGAGAATTTGAGTATTTAGGGAGTGCTAGAAAGAGAATTTGGAAGAATTGGACGGATTGGTTGAGATAGATCACGTTATCAAAGGAGAAAGGATCTCAACAGGGTCTAGAGTGGTGAAAGGAGTAGCTTCGGGTTAAGTGGGGGAGTCCCACCATCTGTAGTTGGGTCATAGGATTGTCTTCGCATGGGGTTGAGGATTGTCGGCGTGTTGGCAAGTTATTTCAGCTAAGGAAAAAGGAGTAAAATGGAAATTGTGCGTGGGATTTGATGAATATATGCAAAAGTTGGCCCTGTCGGATCAGGGTTAGGCTTTGGAACATTCGGAATTTATGCTTAAGGCATGGGCTAGTTGTAAGGATAGCGACTCAGGCACGTGTTTCATTGAAAAAGGTGTTCCTGTGCTAGGAGAGCCTTGGAGTTGATTGTATTCGTAGCCAGTCAGAGTGGGTGACTCTCAGTAGCGGTCCTAGTGAGTTCAAAAGTTAAGAATGCGGCGTTTAAGGATTTCAGGCAGCAGTATGATCGAGAATCGAGCTTTTGCAGAGTAAATTCTGAGAAAAAAAAGGATGGTTGGGATGTTCTATGTTATGTTTCAGCATGCAAGATAATATTGGAGGAGTGAGAAAAATAGACTCTGGATTGAAGAAAAGGTTATCAGAAAGGTATGAGACGGGTTGCGGGATTTGGGCAGCATAGTCTCGTGAATCAAGGTCACTCGGGATGAGTGAGGGTTGAGTTTGCTATGGGTTCAAGGAATTTGTTATTATTTCTAAGGCAATTGAAGATGATTAAAAGAAGATAGATTGATTAGCCATGGTTGAAATGGCACATTTGTGGCAGTGACGGTTCCTTTGATGTGATTTAGTTATGCATGTGGTTTGTGCCGGTGTGTGCGGGGCTTGTCGACCGTCATAACGGATTTATGTGGGAACATTCGAGTTCCATGGCCTTTCAGGTGTAGGCGAAACCCGGAAGGGTTATGGTGGTATAGACTACTACTTAAGGATTTGCATGATTGGGTGATAATGGGTTGTGTTGAGATGGTACTCTTGAACTGAGTCAAGTAAAAAGGTTTCTATGTGATGAAGTGCTCACCCTATTGGTGGTTCGAAAGTTATGATGGAATTCTTGCGCTACCTCATGTTGGTATGTTAGGTGCGGGAAATAGTATGTAACTGGGAGTAAGAATCGAGATTTAGGTCCGATGTTTATGAGGATGTCATGAGCTCGAAAGAGCAAGATAAAGTGATGTGAAAGTTCAGAGTAAGCTAGTGTTATCTTCAGTTTCACCTGAGATTGAGATTCGGTGGAAGAGGCTTTGTACTCTGTTTATGAGTTCTTGAATTGTCTTCAGCGTAGTATGGCCAGTGGTGGATGTGCAGACTTGTTGCCTCGTGTGGAAAGTCGTGGAAGCATGACCACGAGAAGATTGTATAAAGTGTGACATGTAGTCACTTGATGGATTTCATATTTGGACTGAGTATAAGAAGTGCAATATTGCGTAATTGGGAATTTACGCCTGGAGGGCGTTAGGTTCAGTTGATTATGGATTATGGGGTGTTTGTCCCGGTGATGATGGTTGTTCACGTGTATTATGAGAGAAAGTGGGTTAATATGGGCCCAGGCAAAAATTATTAGCTTAGTTGGTGCGAGCAGGGTGGCTCGATGTTTGTGGATGGATTTAAATATGATTATGGGCTCCGTATGAGCCAGGCATGTTCCTTTCAGTAGAGCGCTTTTCATGGAAAGGTATTAGAACAGAGGGTGTTGTTCCGTCTTCGTCGAATTCATGTGTTATTGTGATTGTGCCGTGCGAGTTGTGAAACGACTTGATAATTTCCTATGTGTTGAGGTCTCGCGTAGTGGGGATGTTATGTGAGCAGGATAGCTCTTGAGATCTAGAGTTTATATATATATCACACCACAGTTGTGCTTGAGTTATGTAGCCTATGACTTTATAAGTCTCCCCAGGATGGTATTATGCACTTAGCGTGCTTGTGATCGATATTCAGTAATTTGTAATAGTGAGAAAATCAGCTCCATATATATATATATATATATATATATATATATGTATTCTTATGTAAATTTTATGTGGGATCGGGTGGCACGTCTCCACGGGTATGTTATTCGGATCGGGTTGCATGCCGCAATAGTAAGATGATGAGAAGGGTTAATATGTATTTATATTCTTGTGTTTTATTTCCTATTTTCTGATAAGAATTCATATTAGTTGCGTGAGCTGAATAGTTCCTTCCTGAGTCATTTCTTATTATCATGTTCGAGTTATGGCCTATTGAAGCGATGTGGTATCATGTGAGGCTGTTGGTCATGTTGGGGTGGTTTGTTGTCTGAGCAGTTCATACTGGGTGAGAAGAGATTATCGGATTAGGGATCAGTGCGATGAGGCTTTGTGAAGTGTATATTAAAGAACAAATACCACTATTCAGGTTCATAATGAAGTGCTGATTCTAGTCAGGATGAGGTATTCAAGGATTTGTTAACTCTGCAGTTGAGTATGAACTTCTGCGCATTTCCTCTGTTATGGTGGTATCGCTAGAATTATAGCAGGATGTATGTATATATATCATGAGGTGCATGGGGAGCATCAGATTCGTGGAATTTTGGCTATTAAGGTTCAGGGAGCGTAATTATGGTCAGATGATGGGTTATGCGGCGCATGGTGCCAATTCAGCAACGGTATGCAATTATGATCTGGTATATCTTGTGGTAGTTGATTCTGTGTTTATATGTTGGAACTAGGACTGGCAGAGAAATTTCAGGTGTGTGAATGAATTCTGAGCTTGTTGTATGGTTAAGAGAAGAAATCTTCAGGTGTGATCAAGCTAATGTGCTCAACTGAGTTGTGGTAGCACGGGTAGGTGCTCGAGGTGTTAAACAGTGATTTCAAGCAACTCCGGAGCAGTTCTTAGCACGTTCGAGGACGAACTTCAGTTTAAGTGGGGAAGAATATAACGACCCGACCGGTCGTTTTGAGCTCTAGCGCGTCGTCCAGCGGTTTGAAGTCGTGAGCAGCTTCATTTCAAGTATTATGACCCGTGGGCGTGGTCGGAATTGAATTCCAGGTAGTTTAGAATTGATTTGGAAAGGAAATTGTCATTTCAGAAGCCTTAAGTTGGAGAAATCAACTAAGATTGGAATTTTGAGTAAGCGACCTCTGAATCAGGATTTGAAGGTAAATGAAGATTTCGGACTTGGGTGTATGTTCGGATCGGGTTTTGGATAACCCGGGAGCGCTTCGGCGTATATTGTGGAAGTTAGCATTTTAGAAGGATTTCATGAATTTGGGCTTGAAGTGCATATCAGTGAAGATGATGTCCGTTTGGGATTTTCGAGTCTGGGAATAGTTTCGTATGGTGATTCTGGAATTGGGAGCGCGATCGCAAGTGAATTTGGATGTCTGTAGGTCATTTTGGGATCATTTGGCTAAAGATGGAAATTTGAAGGTTTTAGAGAAATCCGACCGGATGTGAAAGTGTTGATATCGAGGTAGAAATGCAATTTCGAAAGTTGGAGCAGGTCCGTAATGTTTAATATGACTTGTGTGCAAAATTTGAGGTCAATCGGGTGTGATTTGATAGGTTTCGGCGTCGGATGTAGAAGTTTGAAATTCTAAGTTGGATTTGGGTGCGATTCATGATTTCGGCGTTGTTTGATGTGGTTTGAGGGCTCGAGCAAGTCCGTGTCATGTTTTGGGATAGGTTGGTGCGATTGGACGGGGTCTCGGGGGCCCCGGGTGGATTCCGGGTGATTGACAGATTAATATTTGAAGTTGGAGAAGGTTGAAGGTTGCTGTCATCTGGTGTAATCGCACCTGCGAGGCTTTGATCGCAGGTGTGGCTTGGGCGCCGCAGGTGTGAGAGTGGGCAGGCTTGGCTGGGGACCCCAGGTGCGATGAATTTTTCGCACCTATGCAGGTGCAAATTTGGACTGAAGTTGAGGAAGTCGCAGGTGCGGGAAATTGGTCGCACCCGCGGGATCGCAGGTGTGGAGGTAGGACCGCAGGTGCCGAAATCGACCTGGGCAGAATGTTTTGAAACAAGAAATTTGGGTTCATTCATCTTCATTTCTTCATGGCTTAGGCGATTTTGGGAGGCTTCAAGAGAAGATTCCTTCATTCATTGTCAAAGTAAGTAAATTCCTCCCGTTTATAAGTTAACTACAAGATTATATGTATGGATTAGGCATGGAATTGGTAGGAATTTGAGAAATATTGAAGAAACCTAGAAAATGGAAAATTGGATTTTTAGCCACAAATTGAGCATAAATATTTGAGTAAATTATATATTTGAGTTAGTAAGGCTATGGGTAGAATGTATCTTCGAGAATTTTGGATTTCCGGACACGTGGGCCCGAGGGCATTTTGGTCATTTCTCCGAGCAGGGTCGGAAAAGTATATAATCTGAATTGTTGTGAGTATTAGGATGGATTTTCATTGCTTTGCCATTATGTGGTAGTTTCGGAGCGTTTCCCGTCCTTTGGAGTCATCGGAGGGGCTTGGAAGCCGGTGTGGGAATTTCGGAGCGAGGTAAGTCTCCTTTCTAACTTTGTGAGGGGGAACGTCCCCCTAGGTGGATTAATTCAGTATATGCTATTATCTTCGGGGGCTACGTACGCACGAGGTGACAGGAGTCCGTGCGTAGCTACTATTATGCCATGTCCGGGTAGCCTAGGACCCACTAGCATGCTTTATGTGTGTACCTGTAACTCTGCCTGTAATATTAAACTGCTAATATGACCGAAAATGTAATTGAATGTCTAAAAGAAAGCTAGAGTTCATATTGTTAGCCTTCTAGAAATAGAATTGGTTTCGCTATGGATATATGTCTACCTGGACTGGGTTGTATCATGGAGTATCACTAAACTTGACAAATAAGTTTCAAAAATAAAGATTTCAAAACCTATATTTTATGTTTATTTTAATAAAGATTTTACCACTTTTCTGAGAAAAACTGTTTTATTGATAAAATACAGATTTATTATGTGGATATGTGTAACTTTGGGTGCCTGAGTCGCTTGAGTGATTCGCGAGGAGGAAGACCCTGTATTTGTGTATGTTTCATATGAGCACCTGAGTCGCAGGTATTATCCGCAAGCAGGTTAGCCGTATTATTTTAACCGCATCGCATGATCTATTCGCGAGCGGGGCAGATAAATGCATCTATGGTTCGAACCGGTCGACCCTCGGCAGTGCACATTTTATTATTGTTGGTCCGCGCCGTTCGACCCTCGGCATTGCTTGCGCATGATATTTGTTGCATAATTGTTTGCCTGATTACTGGCCTGAAATATTAAATCGATTTAAATAACAGAGATTTAAAGTTATTAAAAAGACTTTTGGAAGAAGTTGTTCCTTCCCGTCGATTTATTATTATTTGATTAAATCACCATGTTGATTAATTGTTAATATGACGAAGATATAAAGTGTTAAACGTGAACGGAGTTGAAAGATATTTAAATCCTGTTTTATAAATTGCGTATGATAAAACTATGCTTAGTGTCACTCTTAAATACTTTAAATGGAACTTTAGTAAGTGTCTAGCTTGACTTCTCGTTACTAGCTCTCTGAGGTTAGGCGGGCGACTTACTGAGTACACGTTATTTTCGTACTCATGCTACACTTGCTTTGCATTTTTATTGCACAGGTACTTTCACAGCAATGTGGAGGATTCAGAGACTTAGGCGAGCTGCATCATCCGGAGGCGACCCGCAGCTGATAGAGTCTCCTTCATACTGTAATTATTTCATTTAAATTCCCTTGTCCAGTGGTATTTCTGACAAGCTTGTAATGATTGTTAAATTCTTAGAAATTTCTCATGTACTTGTGACACCAGGTTCTGGGATATGTATTGTGATATAATTTCTTAAGTGAAATCTTTAAATCACTGTTTTTAATTAACGGACTTTTATTTGATTATCATGTATTAAGGTGAACGATAATGTTTTCATAAATGTTAAAATCGGAAAGTTATTTTAATTAATTAATATTTTGGTTTGCCTGACCTTGACGTCTGGCGCCATCATGACCTTAGGGATTTTGGGTCGTGACAACACGACTGGTTCACAAATATAAACACAATAACGAAACAAAATTGAAGAAATCAATATAACAAACAGAAACCTCTAGGGTTTGAGCATACATACGAAAATTAGTTAAGATAGTGAAGAAACACTTAATTAAAACACTGAGAATTCATAAAAACCTTTGAAGAAAAGTCTGGGAAGAACCCTAGTTTTATAAAGATTGACTAAAATTGAAGCAATTAATTAAAGTCAAAGATTTTTAAAGGAAAACACCCGATAATGCTTGAATCACTTCAGATCTACAAAGATCTGAGACAATTCGACTAGTAGTGAAACTAGGGTTTTCAGAAACAGTAGAAGTAAAAGAAAATCGGTCAAAAACCCATGGATTCATACTAAAAATAAGGGGAAATACATACTCACAAACGAAAATGGCCTTAGACGGGCCATAAGCAAGTTCAGGCAAGAACAAGTTGGGATTTTCATGAGATTTTTCTAAGGACTCATGAAATCGAATAGCCAGGGAGTGTAGGAGATCGGTGGTGGTCGGAGAATGCACGAAAACACCATAGAAGGGAGTTTCTCGCCGGTGACGACGATTAGGGTTAAGGTAGGTCGAGAGAGAACTGGAGAGGTTAGGGAACTAGTGACGGCGGAAATTAAAATAATGGGAGGGGGATAGGGCAGGTTTGAGATTAATAAGGTAAGGTTCATTGTGGACCATTGATCTAAAAGATCAACGACCACGATTTAATGGGGGTTTGGGTCGAGTAAGTATAGGTTGGGCTTAAGATTTTTGGGCTGGTTTTTAAAAGGGTTTGGGTTAATATTAAAAGGGGTTTGGGCTGGTATTAAAAGGGTTTAGGTCCGAGATAAGAAGGGTTATTTGTTAAATACCCAAATAATCGATAAAAATAATTTATATAAATTAATTAACAGATTATAAAAGAAATAATTTTCATGCATAGAAATGTTTTAAAATAATTACTCAATATTTTAAAAATGCAACAAGCTAATTTCTTGTAAAATAATGTAACAATGCACACATATGGGCTATAATTTCAAAGTTATTGCAATTATAACCCCAAAATATAAATGTGGCTATTTGTGAGATGATTAAAGCCTTGTATAAATATAAAATAGTAAAATTAAGTCATGAAATGGTTATAAAGTCATTTGTGATGCAATTAATAATTATTTATATAAATAAAAATATTGGGATAAATCAATTAAAATCCTGAAATAATGTAGAAAATATGAAAAAATATTAATTGATGGTAATGCATAGTTTTGAAGGTATGTATGCATTTTTAAAAATATTATAGGAAAAAATTGGGTATCAACCATGTTTGCAGTCGATGAGGTGACGCCGATATCAACACCTTCGACTTCAAGAAAATCAAACACCAAAGATAAACAGATAACCAAATAGCAATCACCATCCCCAGCCTCGACCGAATCGAAGAAACAGACAGTGGAAGAAGAAGAAGAGGATTTTCTAACTTCTTGAACTTTTGTTATTCCCGAAGAGTCAGATGACCAAGACAACGGTCGAGGAGCTGGAACACGTGATACTAATCGAGTATCTGCCCTAACGAAAGGTATAATTGGGAACGCGGTTAAACCCCGAACTCAGGAAAAAACTCATTCAATCCTTATTGATAACATGGATGGCTTTGCGTGGTCCTATTTAGACATGACAGGAATCCCACCGGAGATAACAACCCATCGACTGAGCCCAAATCCCAAGTTTAGACAGATAAAACAGAGAAGACCCCAGTCCGAGGTAAAACACGCCTTCATAAAGGACGAGGTCACCAAACTTCTCAAAATAGGATTCATTCGCGAAGTAAAATATCCCAAATGGTTAGTTAATGTAGTCGTAGTCCCCAAAAAGGGAAACAAACTCAGAACGTATGTAGACTATAAGGACTTGAATAAAGCATATCTGCAAGACTCTTTTCCATTGTCTAACATCGATCGCATGATCGATGCGACAGCCAGCCACGAGATCCTTACCTTTCTCAATGCCTATTCTGGGTACAATCAAATCCAGATGGACACAGAAGACCAAGAAAAGACTTCTTTTATCACTAAGTATGGGACCTATTATTATAATGTAATGCCCTTCGGGCTAAAAAATGCAGGAGCTACCTATCTATGCCTAGTTAACAAAATGTTCGAAGAAAAAATAGGTAAAAAATCAATGGAAGTTTACATTGACGGTATGTTAGTTAAGTCCCTGCGTACAGAGGACCATTTGACTCATTTGCAGGAAACATTCTGTGAACAAGTAATTTTTTACCACACCCAAATTCTATACTATTTTAATGTAAATATTTCATTTAGGTATAACGTTGATGTTTTAGACTTTTATCTTACTCTTAGTAGATTTTATTTACAAAAAAAAAATAATAACTCACATTCTTAGAGTACAAATTTTATTTCTATTTATATATTAAAAAAATCACAAATATATATGCACATAATATATATGTAGATATATATATATATATATATATATATACACACATACACACACACACATATATATACATATATATATATATATGTGTGTGTGTGTGTATATATATGTATATATATATATATATGTATATACACACACACACACACACACACACACATATATATATATATATATATATATATATATGTATGTATGTGTGTGTGTGTGTGTTAAATGGCACCAAATGCCAAGAAGTCATCGTGGCTAGAATGAGTCTATTGCGTTAGGACCTTA